>CM073761.1:111328804-111638624 GCA_037127475.1 Arma custos | reverse complement strand
CAGCATCCGCAAAGGTCAAATAAAAAAGCTAGTCGCCCGGAAAGGTCAAATAAAAATTTTTCTTAAAAAACGTTCGAAACGCTAAGATACCGTATATAACCACCTTAACCACCCCTAACAAAACCTAACCAAACCACCAAGAAAATCACTTAACCACCCCTAACAACTCCCAGCATCCGCAAAGGTCAAATAAAAAGCTAGTCGCCCGGAAAGGTCAAATAAAAATTTTTCTTAAAAAACGTTCGAAACGCTAAGATACCGTATATAACCACCTTAACCACCCCTAACAAAACCTAACCAAACCACCAAGAAAATCACTTAACCACCTCTAACAACTCCCAGCATCCGCAAAGGTCAAATAAAAAAGCTAGGCGTCCGGTAAGGAAAAATAAAAAAGTTTCTTAAAAAACGTTCGAAACGCTAAGATACCGTATATAACCACCTTAACCACCCCTAACAAAACCTAACCAAACCACCAAGAAAACCACTTAACCACCTCTAACAACTCCCAGCATCCGCAAAGGTCAAATAAAAAAGCTAGGCGTCCGGTAAGGAAAAATAAAAAAGTTTCTTAAAAACTTTCGAAACGCTAGATACCGTATGTAACCATCTTAACCACCCCTAACCATATAACCACCAAAAAACCTAACGTAATCTAAATTATCCTAACCAAACCATGAAAAAACCATTAAAAAAACACCTAACCACCCCTAACCAAACCACCAAGAAAACAGCCTAACCACCCCCAACCACAAAAAAACCTAACCTAACCAAACCAAAAAACCATCTAACCACAAAAAAAACCTAACTATCCTATCGTAATCTAACCTATCCTAAGGAAACCATAAAAAAAAGAACCACAAATAAAAAACCCAAGAAAACAGCCTAACCACCCCTAACCACAAAAAAAAAACCTAACGTGATCTATCTTAACCTAACCAAACTACCAAGAAAACCACCTAAGCACCAAAAAACACCCCTAATCTAACCTAAGATAATAATACTGACTGTTTAGTCGTCAATAACGTAACAACAAAAAACACTAAAGACAAAACTAAACTTGAAAAACAAAGTACGTCTAACCACAATGAAAGCCAACTGACGACTTAAGAACAAGTACCATCACAATGAAACTGCGCATGCGCACTGGAGGTGTGTCAACACATGCGCTGACCTTGTGAAATGTCAACACATACGGTATCTAGCGTTTCGAACGTTTTAAGAAACTTTTTTATTTGACTATTTTATTTGAAAAGAAAAGATATGGCCAGGACCGGGACTCGAACCCGGGTATTTCGCCTCTCCGTGGTGACGCCACCAACCATCTCGGCCACCCTGGCACGTTTCTCGGCCAGCCCTATCAATTCTTTTCACCGATCCTATATCTTCGTGTCCTCGCAATTTGCGATGTATACACGGGGAGAATGTTAATTGAACATTACTTTATTTTTGGATCTTGTTGGCTTTATGTCATTAATATTATTATAATTTATTTAATTGTTATATGATATATTTTTTTTTAAATATTATTAAAAGTACCTTAAAAGTTAGCATGAAATTGTCGTGAAGTATATTTGTTGCCCCAAAAGAAGTCATTTGGTAGCAGTTGTTATATTTTTGTATGTTCGTAAGCAAATGTATGGAATTCCTTCCAGTTTCTGAAACAAATGAGTACAATGGCTCTGGTTGCGGAACCAATGACACACTTTGCCATTAGTCCAACAAAATCCAATTCCTTCACTTTTGTATTTCAAGGCCTTGCAATGTGGGCAAACTGAGTTCGTAGATTCAATAGCAACAATGCGTTGGTATTGTAGCCAATTGAAACATCGTAACTGAAAGCTACTCGTGAAACACTGGAAGCAGTTTGAAAAAGACGCGGTGCACGTGATTGCAATATCCTAATCCTTTCAATTTCATTTCGCTCTACACGTCACAGTCCGATTAGATTGAAAATTAGCTCGATTTGTAGCGTTTCGAGTTCTTCGATCCAAATTGCTGGACCTGTGTCTTATAGGCGGCATGGATCTAATTGTGAGCACACTCAACAAATAAACACACAATCGGTTTTCTAGAGAAGCGAAAAATTAGTAACAACCAAGAAAAGTTACGCGCCGAGGAAGCAATGATGACACGTACGTCAGTTATATTCAATTACAGTCCAATCTTCAATCGACAAAGACGTGCACGGTGAATTAAAGGACATGTACTCCGTTTTTCCCTCATTTATGACAAGTCCCCATTTAGATTACTCCTCTAGGAGTTTCTTAAGCATACATATATTGCAGGTCCCATTCTTCTGATGCTATGACTACCTGGTCATCTGCAAATTGCAAGGTGAATAAATAGTCATCCCCAATCTTTCCTCCCATGCAGCTGCATTTTTCTTTCCACCACTTGAGTGCTTGTTCAATGAACTGTTTAAAGAGCGTAGGTGACAGGCAGGAACCTTGATAACCCTTTAGTGATAGGGAATTGTGTAGGCCTGGGTGACTCGAGGAAAGTCAGTCAAAACCAACCATTTCCGTAATCTACGAAATTTAAAAACAATAAATTTAATGGTTATTTTTACGTATTTCATTCTTAAAAACGTATAATTAAGGTATCTATTGGTTTCCATTCATCTTACTTCCCACAAAAACGAGGCAGTTCATACATCATTCTGAAGTAAAGGTCCTAGCATGTGAGACCAGAAACGATGTGGGTTCGATCCCTTCCTTGGTCAGTTAGTATTTAAAGCGGTGGTTACGAGAAATTACTCTCCAATCCCACACTATTATACTTCTATTCTGGTTAACACGTGTACAGGATCCAAAGGTGTCCTCAACGAATAGGAGCAAAAAGCCTACTTGTCCAACAAGTTCCCCCCATTAAAACATAACCCGGCACTACTGAACAATCCTGATTCGAAACTCTATAAGCCTTACGTGTTTATATTATGATACAATATACTAAATGACCTTAATGGAATGTTTAAAAACCAAACGATATATTGAATCTTCTACTGAAGATTTTCCAAGATCAATAATATTTTAATTAAGTTGTCAATTGTCAATAACAATTAAAATAAGCAAGGACATAGAACCAGTGTGACATTTAATTAATCCTTCAAAAAATTGTATAAGAAGAAATGGATACCAGAGGCTTGGAATGCAGCCATATCACAAAGAATCCTGGTATGAGTGTCGTAATTGCAGTGATATAGCACTCCTTCCAGTTACCTATAGCATAATTAAAGAGCCTCTAATATGCCAATAATAATAATAAAGCATAGATTATTTGAGGATTTGTTTTCGAAACTACCGATCAATGTTAACAAACTTCCGCAAACACACTAAAACTCATACAGGCACATCCCTCCACTGCCCGAATGTTCACCAGTCGATTTCTAACTTAAACCCTTTTTATGAATCTATATAAAATATTGTTCTATAATATTTTATGAATATAATGTTTATTTTTGGATCATTGATGGAAAAAGTTGAGGCAAGGCTAGAACATGGATTTTTGTCTGTAGGAGAAGGCCATTAAATAGAAACAGTTTTATAACAGCATTTGAGAGGGCTTATTCTAAAAAAATTAAGTCATCTAATAAGATTACCAAAAGAGGAACAAATATTTTTTAAGTAATCGCAAAACCAAAAAAGTATTAAAAATGCATGGCTAAGTTCAGAGAAACACATAATATATAAAATCCTTTTGCAAACCTTTCAGCTCCAAATAAATACGAAAGCCACTTTTTCAAGCAAGAGTCTTCACTTCCAAGTCATTAATTTTGCATCGCTGTTGAAATCTTGCTACTAAATCCTCCACTTAGAACCATGAAGGCTTTCTCTCCTTGGCTACTTGAACTAGGTTATTATTGAAGGGAACTAATAACAATGTTACAACACTTGGTATACATTAATTTTATCATTAATTAGATTACCTGGTAGTATAAAGTTGAAAAAAGAAATTTTATTGTTTTGTTTATTTGGTTGAAATGCGCATCTACAATATTAGTAGGATGGATTCCATGTTCGCCTTTCCCTTCGCGGACCAACTCCCAGTTTACAATTTCATTTACATAATTGTACTACACGTTGCTCAATTTGTATACAGTTGCAGTTCAGATGTTATTATTTTTTCAACACAGTGTTAGCAGGGAAAAAATCATTTTGAAGAAAAAATAAGGATTCTGGGAATATATTTGAATTTAATTTAGGCATTTTTCTGGATTAAAAGATTGTGTAAGATGCAATCGGAATCGCGATTGTTCATAATTTTTTTTTAAAATACTAGTCTCGAATTTTAATGGATTATGATAAATTCTTACTTTTCCAGAATTCTTTTATGTAGGAAGTTTACTAGATCCTCAAGAAGAAAATTCAACAAATAAACTAAGGTAATAACCTAATTCTTCAAATATCTATTTTAAGGTAAGTGTATGATGAAAAACCGAAACAAGTTATTGGAACTAAAAAAAAGTAATAATAAACATCTACATATCCATTCAATCCTACATTGGTAGCCAAGACATCTACAGTTGCATCAATTAACCTCAAGCCGAATACTCATCTAATTTTTCTTTTCATAATTCTTCAATGGCTGATCTTTCTCTATTTACTCATATTCATTTTTTTTTAGAAAAGCGTTGCTGTTCAGCAATGCTATTGCCTTCAGCTCAGTAGACGCTCCTGGTGTAGCTTTGAGGGATCAGTGTAACTTGAGTTGGTGGGTTCTGAAGGGACAGGTTTATTCTGAAGGATTCAATCTCTGCTTGCAGCTCCTTTGTTAATAATGTAACTCACTGTAATTTTAGTTAATCCGAAATTCTGGATATTATATTTTTGTAACTGAAGAATCAAAATCAATATCGATTGCTCGTTTCTGCATTCCATTGCAGTTTTCACTCAAGTCTACTAATTCTGTACCAGATTGTCTTTAGAGCAGAAATGGTCAACCACTGAAGGTGACCACAAATGTATTTTTCCAACCAACGAGGCTCATCTAACTTTTACATAATATATTCATTTTACAATGGTCATGTAGTGAAAAAGAGCGTAATAAAAAAGATATTATTTGTGCATAAACATATTTAAAAATCAATAGTCGAAATTATGAGATAAAATCGTTATACATTACTAAATAACATGGCATAGCCAATAATAACAACGCATTATGTTTGAATTTTCAACACCAAATATGTTTATAATGGGTCTAAAGTTGATATAGGGATATATAATTTTATGGAGCATTTCCAAATTGGCCTACGAAGATCATTTGGGTAAGCCACAACTATGAGGCATCCTTTCGGTTTCCGTACATTCGATGTTTTTCAAGAATACTCCACGACAAAAATGCAATATTGGAGGCGATGGAACCTAAATATCAATTCAGTCGGTTCGATGGCCAATGCCTAAAACTAAATAATCATTTAAGAAATGATCATAAGAAAGAAGAAGAAATAATCATTACTTCAGAGTATTTCGAAACATAAAAAATATATACGGCTAATTTATTTCAGAGTAGAATCGCTTTGAGATAGTACATCGCGTGCATTATCTGGTGACACAAGGTACACACTATATGCCGCTCCACTAAAGCACGCACATAAGATGTCACACTATACCATAGTCCTTACCCAAAAATGTGTTATACATATCATAAATGCAGTATCAATATTCACAGTTATTACCGCATCGATCAACAAAATAACAAATCATAATCAAAATGGAAAGCAATAACAGCTTCCTCCATCTTTAGAAACGTCGAGCTCAAAGGTTTTGCGGAAAAGATATGATGGCGCCAACGCATTTGCGATCTCTGTCAAATCAAGCACCGCGAAACTGTACTGGTTCATTGCTAATGCAACTCATTAACAAATAAAAAAACTTCGAGAAACTTATAAATAATCTCCAGCATCAATCTGATCGGGAAAGGAAATGGGCACTCCATTACGGTCAACACGAGTGGGGATTTCAAAATGCATTAGGCAGAGTTTAGTGCCTGAGCATGCAAATATAAAATAATATCTCGTGTCAATAAAACATTACTTCCTTGTACACTAACCTACTCGTTTGGTGTATAATATAAGTTTAAACAGGCAAGTGTTTAAATCAAAGTATCATCGGTTTTTCAATTACAAATAAAATTCAATATGCCATTTCCATTTGTATGAACATTTTCAGTAATATATTTAAAACAACATATTTTTTTTAAGAAAAGAGATAATTTTGAAAGAAATCTATCATTACCTTCTTTTACATCCAGATTAAATCTGGTCACTCCAACAAGGTTAAACAAAAATAGGGCTAAAAGGTGGAGTTTCTGGAGACAGGCAGATAATGGGGGGCTTGGGGTTAAGTAGGTAAGAGTGCAATAATATATTAGCGACAGTCTCTAAATATCTAATAAGGTGGTCGCTTCCCGATTCCGGGCCAAGGTGATTTACGCTGGTAGGAGTGGGAGGGGGGGAGGGGGGGGGGCAGGGGCACTGCCGAATTCCAGGCTAAGGAAACCCAAGCGTAATTTATTTTGCGATAAACTGTCGCTTATTTATCGTTGAGATAACGCTAGCTTCCCCCTCTCCCATCTCCCCCCTCTCCCATCTCCCCCCCTCACTTCTACGCCTACGCGAATTATTTTGTTTAACCGAGTCAATTACTGCTAGTGACTACTGACTTCGCTAAAACTCAGACATCCTAGATTATCTTTTGATTTATTGTTTCCACTCCCATACTTAGTCTCTGGTTGTTTTGGTCAATGGGCGTCCGGAGCTTCGGCTATTGTCGATTATTTTCCGAAAAAAATTCAACCATTAATAATTGGATAGACATTAGATAGATGATGCAAGCTTCAAATAAGGTTTTACTAAAAAAAAAATAAAACCGTTGAAAATAGTATTTATTGATACGAATTTTACAACATACTTTTGGTATTTCATATTTGCAAAAAAGAAAATGTTGATACTGAAAAATTGATATTTTGGATTTTTTAATTATTTATACCCATAAAATAGTGTTGAGAAATCTATTTGATTCTGCTTACTTAGAAAACTTCAGGCCCGACCAATATATCACTGATAAAACGCTGTTTATAAGAAAAAAAAAGTTATTGCAAAATACTTTGTTTATTTCTTCTGGTTAAGACCGTGTAGATAAATTTTTCGCCAACGTTTCGTCAACCATGCTGCTGACTTCCTCAGGGCTGAGATGATAATGAGCCATTCATTCATTCTCATCTCAGCCCTGAGGAAGTCTATATGGGTCTATATTCAGTAGGTCTGAGAATAGGGTGTAAACTATTTTTCGTGCCCCTAAGTGATATGTGTCCGCCATTATTATTGATTATGTGTAATTTTAATTCACCAATTGTGGAATCTTACACCTTTTAGTCATCAAAAATATCGCCGGGAATGTTATTGAAGCAGAATGTTGACTGGAATCTTTAAAGAAGAAGTCGACCTGTAGCCACATATTCGATTGACACCATTAGAACCCATAATTCCGTTCAAAACTCTTCAATTTCACATATGCTTGGCTTTTTCTATGGCCATCAACAAGTCTCAAGGCCAGACAATGTCCATTTGCGGTTTGGACTTTGGAACATCCATGTTTCTCCCATGGAAAATTATACTTTGTATGCTCACGTGTTAGTAAACCATCTAATCTTTTGTATTAGCAAAGGACAGATTAAAAACAAATATTGTACATCGATTAGCGCTCAATTAAATTAAAATAAATATAATTTAAAAAAAAAATATTGGCCATAATTAAAAATCAATCATGATATACCTCATTCATTAATCTAATGTTTATATTTTATCAGTTAGGAATGTTGTATACTATTTATTATATTATGTGCTTAGATATAAGATTAACAAAATGTAAAATCAAAAATCTATTTAATTCATTCATTGTTTCCTTAAAATTCAAATTTTAACGTAATATATCTTTAAAACAGCCACAGCAACGCGTGGCCGGGTCAATATATAACTAGTATGTGTATATATATATATATATATATATATATATATATATATATATATATATATATATATATATATATATAGGGATACAGGGTGCGGCAACATAACTTCCTTTTTTAAAATGCGCGCCATTCAGTCGGTTGTTGAAAAATTTCGTCCCGACACAGTTCAGTCGCCATCATGGAAGAGTTGGAACTGTGAGGAGCTTACTTTTGCCGTTACATGAATTTTTTGCCACGGCTGGATGAGTTGGATTTGGATGAGACTTGGTACTTCAAGAGCATCGATGACTGTTTTGAGGGAACACTTCCCAGAGCGCCTAATCTCAATTAGAGGCATTTGGAGTGGTCGGCACGCTCTCCCGATTTGGCTTCTTGTGATGTGGTGTGGTTCCTGTGTTTATATGAACCGTCCAAGGACCCTACAAGATTTGAAGACCAACATCCAGGAAGAAATTGCCAACATAACGCCTGCTAATTAAAAAATAACGCGGGTTTTATTAATTTTTAAAAAAGGAAGTTATGTTACCCCACCCTGTATATATATATATATATATATATATATATATATATATATATATATGTAGTTTTTAAGACTAACAATAAAAATTTATGGTTTTAATTAACTCAAATAACGTAGTATAAATTACATTATTACAATATGAGCATTAGTTAGTGAAAAATATTTCGGCAAACATTTTTTTATCAAGTTCCATTAATAATGTATAAATAATAAAATACTTTCCAGCCAAGAACGAGGTATAAATGGAAATTTACAAGATGAAATTGTCTCAAACGATAGGGTGTGTTGAATTGTTCCGCAGTATTCCTACGCCCAACAAAAATATATGAAGCTAATGAATTTTAGTTTTTAATTAATTCCTTGGACGAAGCATTCCTGTCCGTATTTAATTAGCATTGTAGCGATATCCGCCCGATTGCAACGACAATACCGACCTTAACCTTTCTATTCACATAGCCTTTAAATTATTCCGCATTTGGTTCGTCAATCTTTAATCAGAACACCACTCACTAGAAACCTTTCACTAAAAATAACTTGGCAAATGATAGAAATCACGCGTTAAAATAGCGTTATAACATGCAGGTTATAAATATCAGGAAGTGTATAGAAAAAGTCTCTCGAAAACCGATGCTGGGATTCTTTTTTATTTTGAAGAGAAAAGATTTGTCCTGGCCGGAATTCACACCGGGAATCATGGAGTTTTTCAACTTTTTTTGTGCAGACTCGTGATTATCCTGACTTTGGGTTATGGGGGTTAAATCATGTTTTTATGGTGTCTACCTACAATAAAAATTCTGTGACAAACTATAAAATGACTTTTTTATTTTAAAGAGAAAAGATATGCCCCCGGCCGAGATTCGAACCCGGATCCTCTGTCCGTCCATGACATTTTCTCTTTAAAATAAAAATCAAAACAGTTGACCAAAAATTATTATTAGACTTGCTCGGGTTATTGAGAAAATATAAAAACAGATATTTACGGAACAAGGTAAAAAATGGTTATAGAGCGATTATTTGTAACGATATTTCTTCCCAGAGAGTCTTTCTTCAGCCATATGTTTAATTTTGTCAGCAATAGACTTGGTGTGTGACCTCTCACTGCAAATTACAAACAAAAATTAGCTTACTCCTATGTGAGTTCGGGCTGCAAATGTCGGTGTTGTAGGAACCCTTATGTTTTCTCTGTATTATCGCATTAATTCGATGTTTTTTTCTAGCTCTGCAAGATATTTCATTATGTCAGTGTGTTTTAAAGATATCAAATATTGCAGAGGTTTTCAATTAAGGGGGCATTTACTCTACACACACACACACACACACACACACATATATATATATATATATATATATATATATATATATATATATATATATATATATATATATATATAAGTTAAGACAAGACGATGATCGCATAATCGCTAATATCAAGCTGGCATTGCAAACAGCTGTTAGAGTCTATAAATAGAGGTTCAAGATGGCAATAAAGTCAGTGTTAACCCAGTTATCGTGCGAGTCATTCCATCCTCAATTTTCCTTTTTTTTATGTTTGGTTCCTGGAAGTAATAATGAATTTATATATGTATGTATCATCATAATATCATATATAATTAAATATATATGTATGTGTGTGTGGAAGGGATTGTATGTTTGTTGATTGCTAGGTCTTTGCCGTCGACTTAGCCATATTTTCCAATAGATGGGTTAATGAACACCTCAATTAAATAGAAAAGGCAGTTTTCCTATGGACAGATCATCAGAATGTTCCATGATCGGCTGACAAAGAAAATATTGAATTTTATAGAACAAAACGTTTCGAATGTTTCCGGGAATGTGATAAGAATCTTTCCAGAGGACCGAACTATGGACTGGGATGAATTTCGACGAATGCTGAAAAACGAAGGGGGCCTTTGTTGGAAGAACGAAAGATGGCATTGGGATAGGAGCGGAAGATGGTATGGGAGGGGGCTCAAGATGTACTGGAAGGGCATCTAAGCTGATAAAAGAATAAGATTCAGCCTTTGAAAGTGACATCTATTTTTAATTCGCAGTCCAATGCGGCACGAATTAAAATAAGAAAGTTTCCAGTAACATACATATAGCGCTGCTGTGCGCTTCTATTTAGATATTTAATAATTGTATTTATATTTTCTACACTCATTTTTATTATAATCATTATTGTAGGTAGGCCCAAACGAAACACAAACTTCGATTTCCAAATCAATTTCCTTATGTTAAGGCGTGATTAGACTGAATTAATTTAATAGGAAGCAAATGGAAGTACCACGGGAATTTGAATGAAATCTCAGATATTACCAAAGCGTTTGATTTATTAATTTGAATAACATGCGAGATTTTCTTAAATACTATCAAATATACATGGAAGAAAGGATAAAATTAAATAATAGCGTCTACAAGAATAACTTAACACTAAACATGCAACTTAGCGATCTAATGAACAAATTAATTTTAAACAAAAAAAGAAGAATAAATGATTAACATGAATTGGAGCGATAATTACCAATAACAGAAATGCTCCATGCTAGCATAATGGCCAAAGATATAATAACTACAAAATGAAATTGAACGATGTAATGCAGATTTCAATAAGGCGCGAAGATGTGCGAATTATTATTATCTTCGCCAGTGATCACGGCATGACGGAACAATGAGTATGATATCATTAATTAACTTGAACTGTCTGGTTGGTACCATGTGATACGTTGATCATCCGGAGAAGAATTAGTTGAAAATTTGAGGCCTTATGATAATGAAATGGGACTTACAATTTGTGTGATGTAAACCCAATTAGCACCTCAGCATAGCTTCTGGCGAGTGACAATCTTGAAACCTCTGGAAGTCCTCACAGGAATAGCGGCTTGAAAGCGGATTACTAGGCGGCAGTGTGCGATGATCTTAGCTGTCTGCTGTATCCAATTCTTTACCCTTTAGCCCTTTGATGTCCAAGCTCCTAATCTGCAAATCCTTTTTCCGCCTCATGTCCTATTTATAACTATGTTTTCATTGTTAAATCTCGAGATAACGGGGTATGGGCCCGCTACCCCAAAGCCTGATGGACGGATTGCCTCCTCGGAGCCGTGAGGCCGGCTCTCTCTCTACTTCGCTGCTTAGATCATACAGCAGTTAATTACCTGAGACGGTGTGTTTATTGCATTAGATTTTACCGAGACAATGGCCTCTGATCCTTTTTGATACCCATCAGGCTGCAGAGAGACTTTGCCACCTCTGTTAGCCTACTCAAAGAGCGTTTCCTGGGGGTACCACGTAGAGGTAGAGGTTATAATCCTCCTATTTTTATAATACCTTATAGAGGTTGGGTGAGCCCCAGGAGGGTCCTAGGTCCTATATGATCCATCTCCGGCTGCAAGCAGACTAAATTAAAGTCTAGCCCACAGTCGTATTTGAACCAGGATTTCCGGCATGGCAACTCAGTGCTCTACCACTGAGCCACTCCGCTTCTCTACTATAAGTAGAACAAGTTGTAAAATTTTATTGTGTTCAATTTCTTTTATTGGCGATTTTGTACATTTCCTCTATAAACTTAGGATCCATTAACCCTGTAGAGCTGCGGGGAGGGACTCTAAGCGCCACTTTTTTTTGTTTATGTCCCACCAAAATGCATATGAACTTTGAGCTTCGGCCTTCCATTATCCTTCCCCCCAAAAAAAACTTCTAAATGGAACACAGGCATTAGGGCTATTTTCCCGATCTTTCACATCAGTATCAACATTTTTTTTCTTCCAGAATCAACTTTTGTTCAGGTTGCTGATAACGGCGCTCAGGCCTTAGTAAGTCATCTTCCAGGATTGAACAAGTTGCTAAACTTTGCTTTGTTAGAAAGTTTTTAGCCGTTTTTTACAGACGAACCACTTTACGAAATCACTGATTTTACAAATAAAAAATTCAGCAATATGGTGCAGAATTACAACAGTGCCCTTGACTGTGATGTAACATTCTTATAAACAAAAATTTTTGTTTGAGAAAGGTTTAGTAAGTTTTTACATATATAAAAGTCCTAAGTCC
Source organism: Arma custos (assembly GCA_037127475.1). NCBI lineage: Eukaryota > Metazoa > Arthropoda > Insecta > Hemiptera > Pentatomidae > Arma > Arma custos. The sequence goes on along the minus strand of CM073761.1, from coordinate 111,626,089 downwards.
AACAAACATGAACAGTTTACTTTTTGGAAGGTTATTTTAAAGAAAATATAAAATCTTGCACGGCATAAACTAATATGTAAAATATTAGTAATAAATAATAAAATATTTTAAGGACAAACTAATAATAAAATGGACTAGCCTGAACTTTTCCTATTAAGCATGATAAAATATATTTGTTAACACTATTTGATTTTATCAATTTTCTTTTAGTAGTATTGCAATACAATCGTCCGCTTATTCTTCCCAATATGATTACTTTTATTCAGAAAAGATCCATTCGTACGTATTAGCCCTTAATGATGAACTCAAAGAGGTTGTTTAAATTTACTTAAAAAACTCCCTCCAATGAAAGGGTGAATTATAAATGGTGAATTCATTTTTGAAGGTAATTAAAATAATTAATGCTATACCCCTTCTTATAAAATGTTGAAAAAGTAAAAAGCCCTGAAACACTTTTGATAAGACTCACTTACCACCCTCTTCAAGATATGATATTGGTCCATTCATTCCTCAGGAGTATTTGAAAATAAGTTATAGTGTTTAGCAGTTCATCTATCTCCCGAGTAAACATGAATTTATATATTACTATAATTAAATTATAACATATTAACTCTAGTGTTATCATACATTCATGTCACTTTCCTTGTTGCTTTGGAAGCAGAGTTTAATAAAAAAAATCATTGATATGTTCCAGCATTACATACAGAAATAGGTTTGGTGTAACTTAATTTTTTTTTTTAAATTGATATTTACAACTGTAATAACATTACATCAAGTAAATTGGCTGTATGAACAAAGGACATGAACACAAAAATCACTTGTGGAGAAACTATCCATTGATAGCACTCCAATGAAGTTTTATAGTAGAAGGTCTCGAGGCCATCTTCTTTTCAGACGCCTCGGAGGGTTATCAGGAATATTATAGGAAGCAAGTCGAGAGACTAGCGGATTCAAGTGTGTATGGAGCTTTTCATGGAAGGATAGGTATCTAGTTTGGGCCAAATCAGCAACATATGGGATATTGAGATCATGAAGGATGAGTTTGTTTGTGACATAATAAGGAGCATTGAGGATTTTACGAAGGATTTTGGATTGTAAGGATTGGATACGAGATGAATTGGATGGTTTAGTAGAGCCCCAAAGCTCAACTCCGTATGTCCAAATAGGTCTGATAACTGTCATGTAAATGAGTCTTTTGTAATTAATTGGTAGCTTTGAACGTTTGTCCAGTAAATGTTGAAGTAGGCGAAATCGTCGAGCAGTTTCTTGTCTTTTCAGTCTTGTATGAGGATAACTTAATGTTAAAAATAATAATAATACACAATCCCAAACACTCCATGTGCTTATTTTATATGTGACCGGAGAGCGGTGATGAAAGAAAGATAGTGAAGGTTACAAACAGTTGGGAGACCAAAGAGGTTTCTGTGAAAGAGATTTGCCACCGCCTCAACCACTTAATTTATTTTATTATATTTCATTCAATATTTATTACCTACCCGTTAATTAATTAATATTAAGGGAAAGTATGGTATTTTGTCGACTCCTAGTTATCCAATAAATTAAAACCAATCATGTACAGCGAATTTGATGTTTTGACATTACTGCCAGTGATTACGTTATGTGGGAGTTATGGAGCAGCATGTATTCCATTAATTATGCATATGTCTGAGAACAAACTGCAGATGGTACCTGTCTTCGGAGCTGGTCTACTTGTCGGTACACAACTTTCTGTTATTATTCCAGAAGGCTTTGTTTTTATCAGTCCCTCTACACAAAGTCTTGGTAGGGTCGCATCAGCTACAGCAGCTGCACTGGAAGAGCATGGAGAGGCTGATCTGACTTCAGGCAGATTAACTAAGGTACGGGTTGGCGATAAATATTGAATGAAATAAAATAAATTAAGTGGTTGAGGAAGTGGCAAATCCCTTTCACACAAACCTCTTTGGTCGCCCAGCTGTTTGTAACCTTCACTACCTTGATAATTTTTTACTTATTGTGATTATTTAAATATTTTTATTTAGAAGAGAAAAGATTTGTCCTGGCCAACTAAGCTACCAAAGCTCGTAACCAGGCCAGACAAATCCATTCCCTTCACCGGTCCGACATCCCCAGAATTGCAATTTTTGCGATGTACATATGGGGAAGAATTTTCATTGAACATTACTTTAATTGGGATCTGGTTGACGTACGTCAACTTTATATCTATATATATATATATCTATTTTTTTATAGTGATTATTTAAATATCTTTATAATGTATACACGGGGAGAATGTTACTTTAACATTATTTTATTTTGGATCTAGTTGACTTTAAGTCATTAATATTATTATAATTTATTTTATCTTTATGTTATACAATTTTTTAAGTATTTTATTTGAAAAGAAAGGATATGGCCAGCCATAACCCCTCTTTTCAATTGATTCTACATCTCATACATAATTTAAAAAATTACATACTTAACATAAAGATAAAATAAATTATAATAATATTAATGACTTAAAGTCAACTAGATCCAAAATAAAATAATGTTAAAGTAACATTCTCCCCGTGTATACATCCCAAAGTGCGAGAACACGGAGATATAGGATCAATTGAAAAGAGGGGATATGGATGGCCGTGAAGCGAAGCCAGCCTGGCCGAGATGGATAAGGCGTCACCACGGAGAGGTGAAGGTCCCGGGTTCGAGTCCCGGTTCTGGCCATATCTTTTCTTTTCAAACAAAATATTTAAAAAATTAAATATTTTTATTTTGAAAAATAAAACATCCCAAAAATGATGTGGAATCGGTGGATAGAATGGATCTGTCTGGCCTGGTTACCAGCCCTGTAGCATAGTTGGCAGTGTACTGCACTAGAGATGCAGAGGTCCCAGGTTCGAATCCCGGCCAGGACAAACCTTTTCTCTTCAAAATAGAAAAATTCACTACCTTTGTGTTATCGCCGCACTCCCGTCACACTACGTTGGGGTTACAACGTTTAAGTATATTTAGTAGCTACATGACACTCTTTTTTTTTCCATATGTTTGCTCGTTATCTTAAGAAAAACATCGTGTGCTAGCTAAAAGAACTCAATGCCATAAAAATAAAATAAATTAAAAGTGATATAATGACTTAAGTCAACAAGATCCTAATTAAAGTAATGTTGAACGAACATCAAGGGCGGATCCAGGATTTTTTCTAGGGGGGGCACAACGTGCAGACAGGAAAAAATTCAACAATAACTTACAAATTAACTTGTAGTATCTATAGAAGGATTTCATAGGTTTATTATAATATTAAAACAATAGTTTCACTCATGTTCGTTCTGTTGCTCTTGTTACTAACAACTATGATCATATGATTTGCCTATAATTATATACTATAATGGATTCTCCACAGTAAACAAAAAACTGTCTGAGGGGCACGTTCCCGTGCCCCCCCACCCCGTGGATCCGCCGTTGATGAACATTCTTCCTCTTGCATACATCGCAAAATTGCGAGAACACGGAGATATAGGATCGGTGAAAAATATGAATTTGTCAGGCCGTGTTACGAGCTTTGTCAGTTGGTTAGAGCATCACGCCAGAGACGTGGGCGACCCGGGTTCGAATCCCGGCCTGGACAAATCTTTTCTCTTTAAGATAAAAATATTTAAAAATTATAACCATTAAAAAAAATAAAATATTTTTTTTTTAGTTTCACCCAACTATCGGGTACTTAGAATCAATCATAAGTGAATGGTCTGTGAATGTGCCTTTTTCTCCACCCAGTATCGCTTCATCCTCTCCGATCTCCTCATCGGATTTCTCATCGGGGATTTCGATTATGTTCTTGGCAGTTCGATTCTTTAGCATATCAACCTTAAAATCGAGCTCTCTGCTAAATGTGACACTATCTGGAATATTAGGAATGCCTAGATAGCTTAGGGGCATCAAGCAGGTAGTTTAAATTCCCTTAGTGTCGGTGGTAGTTTTACTCTTAAGAGACAGTAGGGCAGTTGTTGGGAAGAAGCTGGTAACTCAACATTTACACTGCCACATCCAGCAAAAGAGCCCCCCTTTTGTTTCCTTATAAGTAGATTCATAATTTATCTTGAAACTATGATCAGCACAAAATAAATATAATGTTATTCGATAAAATGAAAAAGACACTTTTTCCCTCTGCTTTAAAATTCTTAAGATTTGATATGATATTGTATATATTATAAAATTTTTGTTTTTACTGAAGAAAATATTTACATGATCTCTGGTCGTTAAGTAATTAAAAATTTTGCTTCTTAGAAAATAAAACGATGCGTTTGGCTGTAACTACGTTACAAACAGACTAAAAAAAGAATTGACAAAATGTTAGTTTGTTTGAAAAAGGACAACGTTTACTCTCGCTCAATCATTGTACGTACCAAGAAGAGTGATTCTCATTTTAGTCGTCTTTCTAGAATAATAAAGTCGTCTATCCCTCCCTCAGTGTTTATTCACACCGTTTCTCACTCGGAGTGGATGAGTGGCTTTTCTAACATTGCGTAAAGAGAGTGATCATTGTTTGTTTTTGTTCGCTTTGAAAGCCAAGTCACTTATGATTGAGGGAAGTTTCTTACACCGAGGTCTACTCCTCCTGTAATTTTGGTGACAACGTAAAATTATTCGTTTGTTACTAACTCCTCAAAATTACAAGCCCATTTACTTTATAATGGGCAAGTGTTATAAAATAAAACAATTTTTAAGCCTTCTAGTTTATAAAATAATTTTTTTTTACCATCTATCCACTAACGTCGCCACGTTATTTTAACGGTCGTTTTCTTTTTTCCCCAATCTCATTCATTCCCTTCCCGTCTTTTCCCTTCCTCACATGAGTTCAAATTGTGCCCATTTTTATATTTGCCCTTTCTATAAAACCCGGAACATTCTGAAGTTCCAGCTTGAGTGAAAAATATCCTTCAATACCATCCGGAGAGACCTCAAGCTATTCAATGTCCTTTTCAGTCCCCTTAATCCACGTTTTAGACTTTTTCATCTTTTTAAGACGTGAATATAATATATGGTCATTCTGTTCGTTTCTAATAGAGTATACAGAATACAGCGCTGGAGCAATATGACATATATTATATTACCAAGACAATAGTAATAGGGTCAAACTACTTTCTATAAACTATTCCCCATAATCCAATCATCTTTCTAAATAATAATCCTATCAAATTCTACCCAACCATCAAAAATCTGGGAATCTATATATAAGTTAAGACAAGACGATGATCGCATAGCCGCTAATATCAAGCTAGCATTGTAAACAGCTGTAGGAATCTATAAAGAGAGGTTCAAGATGGTAATAAAGTCAGTATAAAATCAGTTATCGTGCGAGTCGTTTCATCCTTATTTTCCTTTTTTTTAAATTATTTTTTCCTGGAACTATATAAGTTATATATATATATATATATATATATACACGTATGTATGTAATGTGGCTGTTCACTCATCTAGTTAGATATTTTTTTTTTAAATAAGTGTAAATGACTGATGGCATTATTTGATTTTTTCTTCATTATTTTTTGCTTGGCATAAATTTGATATATATATATATATATATATATATATATATATATATATATATATATATATATATATATATATATATCACTGTTGTAACCTTCAATGTGTGTTAGACTTTTGATAAGACACATGTGCTAAAGTTTTGTTAGTTAAATAATTTTTTTAAAAGTGTTTAACTACTTGTTTGAAGGGACGTGTAATTTAGTTCCTTAATAAATAAAGAATAAAATCACACAAAACAACCTTACATATATTTAGTGCTATATATTGTCGGCACTGATGCGGGCGGCAAACATGAAAGGGATTATGTTTTGGACAAAGAACAGACCTTTTGGACCCCTTATGGAGGTTTATGGTCCAAGATGGTAAAGAAAGAAGAAAACGGGGGGTAGGCAAAACTAGGCTGAGAGAGGTACTCAGGAGATAGACACAGAGAAGGAAGGAGATACACTGGGGACGTACAGCAAGGAGAGATTTTGCAGAAGATGGAGAGTCCCGGAGGCGACAAGAAGAGGACCGACCTGTAACCCAATCTACCCCTGTTTATAGATAAGTTTAATTAATTTCCTGCAAGGCATTTTATGGCAATCCTTTTTATGTATTAAAATCTGAATCATTAACCTTGTTTGAAATTGAATAAATAAACAATCCTTATAGTATTTATTATGTTAATTGTATTTATTTATTTCACCATATTATCCATCTTTTTTTCAATGTTTTCCCTAAATTCTTTTTTACTGTCTTCCCTCATTTTTTTTTAACAAATTCAATAAACTAGACTCCATTTTGAATTTAAAAGTTCAAATCACTTCATGCGGAAATAAAATAATCAGAATAATCAACTATAATTATGTCACTAGAAAAAGTTAAGAAACAAAAACTTCAATATTAATCTTAATTACTAACCACAATCGATTTTAAAATTATTGAGAACATAAAGTTAATAACATACTTAATTAAACAAACTCTAATTAGTTAATTGGAGAGTAAGCTCCCCACAAGCTGGATGCCATTTAATAATGCTATGTGGGATATGTGAGCATCAAAAGAATTACCATAAGGATCGTTTATTTATTCAATTTCAAACAAGGTTAATGATTCAGATTTTAATACATAAAAAGGATTGCCATAAAATGCCTTACACGAAATTAATTAAACTTATCTATAAACAGAGTAGATTGGGTTACAGGTCGGTCTTCTTCTTGTCGCCGCCGGGACTCTCCATCTTCTGCAAGATCTCTCCTCCTTGCTGTACGTCCCCAGTGTACCTCCTTCCTTCTCTGTGTCTATCTTCAGAGTACCTCTCTCAGCCTAGTTTTGCCAGCCCCCCCCCTTTACTTCTTTCTCCAACATCTTGGGCCATAAAACTCTATAAGGGGGTCAAAAGGTCTGTTCTTTGTCCAAAACATATTCCCTTTCATGTTTGCCGCCCGCATCAATGCCGACAATATATATATATATATATATATATATATATATATATATATATATTCTTTCCCTTTTAAAGTAACAACATTTTAAATTTCTCAAAACTTATGGAGATCCTGGGAAATTTGACAAGAGGAAATTAACGAAGTTGGATGAATTTGAGGTAAGTTTTGGATAGGACCAATGATTGTCCAAACGAAGATAGTATTAATAGTGATTGGACCGATAGAACTTGGAATGAAAGGATGAGGCAATAAGAATTGCAGGTAGACATCGGCACCTAACAGGTCAATTTTGTCCGATCGATGAAAATCAGCATCGGCCAAACGCAAATGCACGAAAGCGCGAATAACATCCAGAGTATGACTTTTCGGAGGCAAATGATTTGTGATCCAGGGTCGATTAATACTCGGACTGGGACGAAACGTATTTCTGAATCAAAAATACTTGCACGAAAAGTGCCTACGAGTGAAGTTAAGGGGTTACCGGAAGTAACACAGCTGAAAGACATTGATGAATCAACTTGTAATAGGTCAGCGGATGAGGTTAATTTTTCACTGGATGTATGATTGCCATAATCTGATGTGCGATTAGGCGTGGAGTTCAAACGTGAATTGGAATTTACAATTTCAGAGTGATGCAAAAGCGTGTGGTGCTCGCGAGAATTACATTTACGACATGTGAACCTGGATTTACATTTGATTCTCAAGTGAGGACGTAAACAATTGAAACGACGCTGGTGTTTCTTGAAGAGTTTGATTTCTTGAGGAGGTCATTTTTCAATATCATCTGAAAAACTCGGCAATTGAATCGGAGGTAACGAGAAATTACCTTGAGAACTCTGAGTAGCATTAATGACCGGCGTAGTGGTTGAATTGGATTCTTCCCTCTTTATGTGTAAATATTTCGCTTTGACTTTGAGTAAAATGTTATTAAACGCAATTGTGGGGTCTCGAGTATTAACGAAATTTTGTTTAGGGAAGAGTGCGTTAAGATCGTGAAATTTTGTCATTTACCACTTAAAATTTGGTTTAAAGGGAGGATAAGCTCTCACAATGCGCATATACAGTTGAGATATCCGAAATATCAGAAGATTTTATCTGATCCTAACGAGATGTAATATTGGCAAACACATTTTCCCTTTTTGATAGCTGAGCTCGAATTACGAGATATTTTTTCGTCTGCAGAGATGATGAAAACATTTTAATGCTATAATGTCTAAATAAATGCTGAGATATAGGTACGGTAAAGCTAAAATAAATTTTGAACTCAAAATCTAAGTGAAACTAATTGTAATAAAACGTTTGATTTATGAATGAAATAGTAAATGTTAAATAATATAAGTAAGTAGAGCAGAGATAAGAGTACGAAATTATTTAGAGACTTAATCTTATCAGTAGTACTTGAGTGCCGTGAGCCTACTGTAAAGATGGACGTATTGAATCAGGTCAACAAAATGTCCGCCTTAAGCGCGGATTGAAAACATGTAAATTATTGGAAATGAAAAACTCAACAAAGGGCTTGGAAAATTTTCAAAACGTTTGAAAATTTTAACGTTAAAATCAATGAAATTTTTGTTAGAAATTAAATATATGGGTTTCACTTGCAAAAAAAAAAAATGAAATTCAATTTCTCTCTAAATTGCGAACACCTTTTCAAGATTAAGAAGTTGTAAATTTTGGTTTGTAAGACCAAGAATTTACGATCACTCAAGAAAATAGGAGACGAAATAAACGTTTGAACAAGTTTTAAGAAATTTATCCGGCACGCTAGGACCAAAAATGTTGAGAATTTAATCAAATTAAAGGGCCGTTTATTTATTGGCACATTACATAACTGAGTATACTATGTGCCTTTTAAATTCATTTTCACAATAAGGATTAACAACAATTATCATAATTCTAACCTATATACAAAAGCCATTATTACTTATATACTGTTACAAATTAACAAAATTAAAATTACAATAGTTATATAATGATTGTCAATGTTTTATATTGTATGATTATTCTTAAATAGATGTCAACTTTTCGAAATCAATGCTGTAAATAAATTTAGTGAATTCGGGTCGAAATGTATTGTATAGATCATGTTACTGGCCAAACTTTCCCTCATAATATTCTGGAGATAATTAATTTCGATCTTTATCCTATCATATTTGGCAGTCATATATTTTGTGTGTTTTTTTTTAAATTTATTTATTGATATCTACAACTGTATTACAATAATACAACAAGTAAATAGGCTAAGTGATATATAATGACATGATAATGAAATGTAGAGAAACTACCCACTGGTAGTACTCAAATCAAAGTTCAAGTAAGGAGGTCTCGTGGCCATCTTCTTTTCAGACGCCTAGGAGGATTATCGGGAATTGAAGAGGAAGCTAGGTTTGAAACTAGAGGGTTTGAGTGGTAATGAAGTTTGTTATGAAAGGATAGATACCGGGTTCGGGCCAAATCAGCAACAAAAGGGACATTAAGGTCGTTATGGATGAGTTTATTCTTAACAAAATAAGGAGCATTGAGGATTTTACGAAGGATCTTGGACTGTAAGGATTGGATACGAGAGGAATTCGATGGCTTAGTGGAGCCCCAAAGCTCTACTCCGTAAGTCCAAATAGGTCGTATGATGGTCAATTTTGTGTTTAAATGTATGTTCTTCTTTGTCTTTTGAGCAAGTATTGTCGTTGATTATGTGAAATCGGTGTAAGTATGATTTGGTATGTCCATGTTCAGATAAAACCTGTGTCCGTTCGTAGTTAGTGGAATTTATTAATGTGTAGTTATTAGTTATCAGTTTTGGAATAAACCTAGGGAAACTAGGAGATTTTTTTTAAACAGTCTACCGTTCATTCCACACCTCATAATCTATTCTTCCCTAATTTTGAATTTTATGAACGAAATTGGTTTTTTGTGAAAAGATGGAGACAAATCACAAAACTAAAAAGACTATAAATGTTATAAACTTATTTTTATAAAACTCTTATATTTTCACAAGTCATTCTTATTCAGTTTTTGCTGTCATCATCGCTATAAATAATTCGTAAATGATGGAAGCATGTCAATTTAATACTTAACGTACTTGCATATAATTTTATTTACGTAACTATTAAGTTTTGTGATCTTTGAGGTTGCTACAGACTAAAAAAATTCCCGATGACATTTTCTAGAGGATATTATAAGGGAAGACGGCGAGAAGTGTACAAAACAAACTTGTAAGAAAGACAGGGGTTGGCAAAGGGACAAACTGTAGGAAACATGTTTGAACGCCTTGGCTGATTTCAACTTGTTCAAACAGTTGGCAGCGCTTCAATCAGGATGTTTTCTTATGTAATCTTTTTATACTCCAAAGACTGGCTGCTGCCATCCAAATCACTTATAAGCATAGGGAAGCTCTGAAATGGAAAAAAAAAGGAATGGGGGGAGAAGAGTCCTGAACAATCAACTGCTCTCAATTTGGAAAATCAATGAGGGGCGGCTGACTAAGCAAACAGTAAACCCGATATTGTTTAGGCTACTGCTATTTGTCCTTCTGTTTGGGCCTATCTTTCCAATCTTCTGTGAAAACTTGTTGTGTAGGCTTTTCTCTGATACTTATACATCAATTTCCATACTTGTCCAGCTGTAAAATCCGTGCATGAAAATAAAGTTCTAAAATCGCATACCGTTATTTAAAAGCTAAAACTATTGCATCAGTATAAATACTAATATTTATATAAATTTAATAATATCGAAAATGTAGTACTTGATTATTCGTAAGTTGTATTTTTCTAATATCGCATCCCCACAGTAATAATTAACTAACTTTTTTGTTTTAAACAAACGAAAATTTAAAAAAATGTTAAATACGAAGGACGGTATGTTACTAGTGCACACACATTCAACTAAAGGGTTAGGTGGCGTGAGATTTTTAGTTAAAAAAATTATTAATTTTCAAGAAATCAGTTCAAGAATAGCCGTGTTAATTATTGATATAGGTAAAAATAAAAAGCTATTCCTAGTTCAAATTTATGCCCCAACAGCTTCTTCCTCATGCAACGGCATAGAAAACTTTTACGAAGAACTACAAAATATTATAGATAAAATAAAAGTCGGCCCTAAAAATACCCTAATAGTGATGGGAGATTGGAACGGTAGAGTGGGAAAATACAGAATAGGGGAGGAATTTATTATGGGAAAATCATGGTAAACGCAATGAGGGACGAGAACTCATTATAAATTTCGCGCATAGCAATCGACTCAAAATTCTAAACACCTTTTTCAAGAAAAGAAAACAAAAAACAAATGGACTTGGAAGTCTCCTACAGGAGATAAGTTCGAAATAGACTATGTACTATGCAATAAAATAGATATAATAAAAAACTGCGAAATAATGCCAAATGTAAATTTTAACTCAGACCATAGATTAATCAAGACCACTCTTAGGCTAGATAAAATGAAGAACACCCGACCATTCTATTTCACACCTGTGAGAACATCAATGAATACTACAATTCTCCTATTAAAGATTGAAGAAATAAGAAGCTACATAGACAATAGAAAAAACAATAACGCCCAAGAACTATACATTGACATTAGAAATAGAATTTAGAAAGCATCCCTCCAGGCCAAACTAAAAACCTATACATCCAAAGACTATCGTTCAAAATGATCGAAGAAAGGAAAAAGGCAATAAAAAATTCAACCAACCTTAATAATTGGAACAGAAGAATTAGACAAAATATAAAACAGGATCTAAGAATATATAGAGAACAAAGAATGGCTGACATACTTAATAGCAGTCGATCGATCAAAAAAATCAAAATGGAACAAAGCGAAGGAATACTATGGACAATTAAATTAACCAATAAGAAAGGTATTGTGGAAAGCAACCGATAGGATATTGTGAGAATTGCTACAGATTTTTTCCAAGAATTATAAGATTGCCCAAATGATTACTCCCTCGAAATCATAGAAACTTATGACGAAACAAATCATATAGCACCTCCCAACTTGAAATCTGAAGTGGAAGCAGCGATCAAGAATCTAAAAAATTATAAATGCCCCGGAGAAGATGGAATAACAAATGAAGTTTTGAAATCTGGAGGAGACGGATTACATACAATACTATGCTTCATCTTTAACGAAATTTTAAAGAACAAAGAAATACCTAACGAATGGAAAACTTCAAAAATCATCCTCATCCACAAGAACGGCGGCAGACAAAATATTAACCCCTACCGTCCTATTTCAATCGGGTCCAACTTATGCAAGCTATTATCCAAAATAATAAACGCAAGAATATCAAGAAAAATTGACGAAAGCCTACCTAAAGATCCAGCGAGGATTTAGAAAAAAGAAATCGGGGATTGATCATCTGTTCACACTTAATCAACTAATAGAGAAATCACAAAACTCTACCTGGGATTCATCGATTTTAAGAAAGCGTTCGACAGCATATACCACGTCAATATACGACCGAAATTAGAGCAGATAGGAGTGGACAAGGCATACGTTAAAATAATAGAAAATATGTACATCGAAAACAAGGGATAAGTAGAAACAGAAAGAAGAGGAAAAATATTTCCGATCAGGAAAGGAGTCAGGCAAGGCGATTCCCAATCACCACCAATCTTCATCGCAGAACTAGAAAGAATTTTCCAAGCTCTAGACTGGCGTGACAAAGAGATTTCTCTCGACGGAATAAAAATTAACCAACTGAAATTTGCGGATGACGTAGTTTTGATTGCAAGCTCTGAGGATGAACTCATTACAATGATCAACCAGCTGAAAGAGAAGAGTTCGAACCACGGGTTGATATTGAACCCACAAAAAACAGCAATCATGACCAACGGACCCTCCAATAATATCAGCCACAGTCTCCCGGAAATGAAGATCGCTAAAGAAGTTAGATACCTGGGACAAATCATCTCATTCGAAAAGAGAAGTCAAATAGAAATCGAATCAAGAGTCGGCAAGGCATGGAAGAGATTTTGAAGCCTTAGAAGTATCTTTAAAGGCCATCCAGAAATAAGACATAAAACGACCGTATTCAACAGCTGTATAATCCCTGTCCTGAGCTATGTTTGCCAGACATGGTAACTTACTAAAGCCTTAGAGAGGAAGATAACTACCTGTCAACGCAAGATGGAAAGAATAATGCTGGGAATTTCATTGAAGGAAAAAATAAATTCACGCCGAATAATGGTTACCGACGCCGTCACCAACGCCAGAAGAATGAAATGAAACTGGACAGGCCAGTGATGACACAAGGTGAAGACAGCTGGGCTAGGCGAGCCACCGAGTGGATCCCGCGCGATAGGAAAAGGCACAGAGGCCGGCAACGCGAGCGTTGGGCCGACGAATTCTAGAAGATGTGCGGTAGCTCTCTCTGGATGCGATCAGCGCGAGACAGGGACCTATGGAGGAATATATGCCAGCAATTTCACCACTAAGGTTCGGCTAGTCTCCGTCAAAATACTCTAATCTCCCTAAAGGGAAGGTATATATGTGAATACAAAATGTTGTACATAAAAAGTGTAAATATTGAAGAAGCTAATTCTGTATACACATATAAATAAAGACTATTATTATGTTTTAAACATATCATAAGCCTTAAAAAATATTTAGTTCTTTTCTTCCAAAACTGTAAATAAATATCTACTTTTTATTATAGATATCAAAAATTTCTCACAAAAGGTAGATCGCCGAAAACTCTTTGACAATTGTGTTAGGGAAAGGTTAAAAATGTAACAACATAAAGAGGAACTAGACTAAAAAATGAATATAAACTAATTATCTAACATCTCGGCCCTCACATGAGAAGGTAAATAAAATGGCGAGTGACCTACTAACTACTAGCCACATTCTTATTATATATATATATATATATATATATATATATATATATATATATATATATATATATATATATAAAAGAGTTCGCCCTGAATGAATAGACCATCGCAGAGCCAAAACGGCATAATCTACAGACTTGAAATTCGGACGGTAGGCACATTTTATAAGGCCAACGCGAACTAAGAAACGATTTTTAAAAATTCGTTCCCTAAGAGTGTGAAAACTCTTAAAAATAATACAAAAAAGTTCTTTTTAAAGCTAGCAGTATGACATTTTAGATTTAGTTTCTACATTAAAAATAAAAATATGTGTTTATTTATTTTTTGAATATCGATCCGTAAAAATGTAAAATACAGGAAATCATATGATGTTATCTATATATACAAAATAGTATGTCCTAACTAAAAGACCATCGTAGAGCCAAAACGGCATAAGCTACAGACTTGAAATTGGGACAGTAGGCACATTTCATAAGGCCAACGCGCACAAAGAAGGGATTTTTAAAAATTCGTCCCTCTGAGGGTGAAAAGGGTGATCAACGTTTAAAAATACAAAAATAAACGTCATTTTTAAGCTAGCTGTATGAAATTTTACATTTAGCTTCTACATTTAAAATAAAGAAATACTTGTTTTGTCATATATCCTATTTATCTTGAATTGATTGTATCTAGAATCAAGATTACCGAAGAATACTCCTTACCCATAATTGCGTTCTGTTTTCCATACTAAAGCTCACTTAATGTTATTAAACGAGACAAGAGAACCGGGTACTGCCATGAGTAACACCGGCAGATCGAGAAAAGAGAAATCAGTCGTTATGGTTCGCTTTTAATGACCTGTTAGCGAGATACAGAGTTGGTAAATCCACCGCGGGTATCAGACACGATCAAAAAGCCTTTTCAACATCGAGGAACATCTGCTGACAAGACATTTATTTGGCCTGTTTGCGGCCGGAGATGGATCCGGTGGGATCTAGAACCTTCCTGGGGAACACCCAGCGTCTATAAAGTGGGTACACATAATAAAGGAGGGAAATCTGGCGGTTGAAGGTGATCTAGGGCAAATCACCTCCCTGCACAACCGCTGTCCGAGAAACAGTCATGTTTTTACAAGGCACTGAACTCCAGACGCTTCACGGGTTGTAGTGGTACAGTTTTTTTTTTTTTCCATGACCACCTTCAAAATTTATAATTGTTTAGGACTATTAGTATTTATATCTATTTTAAACGTAATAATTGTGATTAATGTAAAAACGTTAATTTCGAAGAAAAAACAAAAAAAACCAGAGCAACTAAGGAAGATGTTATGTAAAGCTTTGGAAGTTTTTAATATTTATAATCGAACTAAATGCAAGAGAGAGGGAGGAAGGGATTGCCTGTTAACGATATCACAAGATACCCCTTCACCCTGAGGCCGCAATTATCTCATTAACTTCCCTGACGACATTTCTCAAATCTATGCCCTAGAAGCTGATATAACGCTTACAAAACAATACATTTCCGCGCCCAGTGATTGCATTACTCCTCTGCCCTTTTAGGGTGTATGTACTCTCATCTAACTGCTAAATCCTTTATCTTATCCAATAAAACAATAGACAAATTTATTTTAAAATTTGATCTGAAACAGAAAATGCGAGCAGAATAGATTATTTTTTTAAAAAAACAATGATTATTGAATATTCTATTAAAAAAAATGTGGTACAAAAAGTGAAGTATATAAGTAAACAACTTTCATTTTTAATAGTGCACGTCAAGTACATTTTATAAAAAAATATAAAAAATGATTTTATAAAAGTTTTTCTCATAAATTTTTTACTCAATTGGATTTCGTTATTTTAACGTGTCTAGGGGAGACTTGGGATTTTCTTGTTACAATTTTTAGCTTGTATATTTTATTCACACATGAAATTTATAATACAATAAGCGAATGTGATATTACAATTATAATAAAGATTGGCATGATAATAAAAGAAGGAGATAGCACCAGGCGCTACTCTAGACTTGCTAGATCATCAGGTAAGTTGAGAGATCCCTCATATAACACTTCTATATTGCTAATGCTTTGTTGAAAGATGCCGGGGATTTCAATTGATTCCATGATCGATAAACGTACCTATTTATATTGTCTCCTGAAAATGTTTAATAAAACTAACAGATAGTTTGGAAAACTAGTCGATAGATTAGACGAATGCGATTACTATCTTTGGTGATTTGTAAGTCCGCAATGAGGGTTTGTTAAAAACAATTAGGAAGTGACTAAAAAATTTCGATTCGAGTGGCTGTAACATGCGTTTTTTAGCATGCATTTTTGTTGCATATTAAATTGACAATGCGTAAATTCAAGGTTTTACCATATATCTGTAGATTGCTCAAAAACTGAGAGATCCTATGGATGAATGCCATCTTACTTTTCTGTCTGGTGACATTTTCTGGTTCCAGCCAGGTGAAGCGTACCTGAAGTTGCCCACAACCATTCCTATATAATTGGTCATTTTAGCGGATTTCCTAGACCCTACAAAGCGCTTCCCATGCGTTTGCGTCCATTGTGAGCTATATCTCAAATAGTCCAAGTGAGGTGACGCGTTGAATTGTCCTCCAATCCTAACTCCAAGATGGGCTATTAGCTCACTGGGACTTATCCTTGGGTAACCATTGTTATAAGGTATGAACCATCAGTCGTATCCATCAGAAGGATGACCTACGTCTTGTAACCCGTAATTTTTGACTTCTTCTTATCACACCAGTCTCCTATTAGGTTAGGGTGCCGTTCAGCTGTATGTTTCTATTTCAATCTATTATTTGAGGCCACAACAATAGCCTGGCCATCCACGTAAGCTGTAATGGAGAATCGCCCATCTTCTAGCATCCCCAACAACTCATCGAAGACTAGTTACCAAAAGGCACGACCGGAGCCCTGGAGATATCCCATCTCCACAGTTTATTTCAATGCCCTGCCTTGGATATAGCTTCTGACCATCTGAAGTATAGCCGCATATGTACCAATTTCAGTCTGGAATATTAATCTCCACCGTGCTCTAGCCCATATCAATAATTAATATAAACGTTGTCTTGGGAACTATGACAGACTTACTATACACTTTATAACCATTGCAAAGACTTTATTAAACCTGTCATGGTACTAGGCTTAGTATGTGATATAGCTGCACCAGGGGCGGTTGGTGTAACGATTGGCTCTTAGGAAATGATCTGGCCTTCCCGTCCCTTCTTGTTTGCTATTTTAGCTTACCTCTTTGACCTCTTACGTACTACTACTTCCAAATCCTCCGTATAGGCCATGAATTTATTTAAATTTATGTCTCCAATAACTGCAGGTTGCGATTCCCTGGAGAATTCAGTGAGCAACTTTAGTAACAACGCACCTCAATAAATATCTCAGCTGCGATTATAGCTATCATGTTCTGAACTAATTTGATATTAAATATTCTTTTAGGCTTCCACGACCACTATTATTACAAAAGACTTGGTTTATTTCTTCTGGCTTAGGCCGTGTAGATAAATTTTTCGCCAACGTTTCGTCAATTGTTTTTTTGAACTGCTAGTTAGACAATTGCCGAATGTTCTTCATTCTTCTTTCGACTTCTTATACGTCATCTTTGAATACGTCATGTAGTTCCTGTTTCTTGCGTCTCCTCCAGTTTCCATCCACCAGCACTCATCCTGATGTCCAGGTTTCCGAGCCATACATCAGGACAGGACGAATGATGGTCTTTTTAGGACAAATTAGTTAGTTAGTCTTTCGACTTCATAATTTTTTAATCTTATAAATTAGATTCTATACTACATTATTGGAATGATTTCGAATATAAACATTCCATCGCTCATCTGAGTTGTCCACATGGAAGGCCGCAAGTTCTCCTGTTTGCATTTAGGCTCAGAAAGTAGGGTATTCAAAGCCTCGTCAAATATCTCTCCATCCTCAGGAATACCAGTCCAAACAAATTCTACTGAATTTTTGGACTCATTTGGAGGCGGGTTTTTTTCTAAACCTTCCTCAATCTCTGCAACGTCTATATAAAGAGTTGAGAGATAGGAATTGAATATCTGGGAACTAAAAGCGGCCAATTCGTTTTTAACCATTATGGTAATTGTAAAAACTGCGATCAGAGAGACTTCTCGTCCATGCCATAATATCTTGTGTTGAAGATTAGTTTGGAAGAGGTCTTGATTGAGTATTTTTCTATTTTTTTTGTTGATTGTGATAGAGGAATATTGTTGGATGAGGATTCTGTCCAACCAGCTTATAGTATTAGGAGGGTCAATTAGTGGGCATCATGGTTTAAATATTCAGGGGGCTATAAATATAAATATATATATATATATATATATATATATATACATACTAAAATCCTCTAGTGCAATCCCAGCACCACTCATCTTTATAATCCTCCCCGGAGGTTAAAGGGGGAATTACTGAAAGACCTATTGTAAATATGATATTAGTGTTCTGATAATGACTAACTTCTCCATTCATATCCTGAGCGTCTGCGGTTCTAGTGTTATTTTTCGGTCTCTACTGGTCTCAACAGTGACGAGGTAAGAAATGGAGCCCTGGGATCTCCTATGGTCCCGCCTTGTTCTGCTCATGGAACTGGGCTGGGAGATCCCTAGGCAGCGTGTAAATATGTCTACAGCTTGAATATGTTCATGGATCACTTATAATTATTTCCCTTGTGTAGCAGATTGTACTTACTTTTATCAAATAAAAATAAACTAATTTAAAAAAATGTTCATTGATACATTTTTGAGATGACATTATGGGCCAACTAGAAGGTTTTCATAGAGTATATTTCTCTCAAAGTTGCTAATTATTTGTTAATAGTTCACCGTTAGTCCGTTATAACCGTCTAATTTAAAATACAAGTATAAAATAAGGGAATAAATAACTGGGTGTCGTTATTGTAATGTTTCTTTTTTTAAAGAAACGTATCGGCTCTAACTTAGTAGCATTATCAGGAATAAAATTAAATAAAAGATACGAGAGGAATGTACGAGCATATGACAGGTAATAACACAGATGAAATAATTTAAAGGTGAGTTAACTAATAATAGTGAATAACAGATAAATTAATGAAAAATGTGTAAACAGTATTGAAATAAAAATTATAACAAAGCCAAAACAAGATGGAATTAAAACAACTGAATATGCTAAAACAGTAGTTTTAAATTATTTATAATTGACACTTCTTATAATTGCTATTTTTATTAGAAATTTATTATATTGTCATTTATAACCCGGGATATAGCTAGTTATTTCATATCTATATCATATTTATTTTGTACCATTACCGTGTAACAAAATGTTATTCGTTTCTTCATATAGAACAACAACAAAAATAAAAAAAATGATAAATAGTTCTATATACTTCCAAGACCAATCGGTTTCTTACGATGACAGTACTACTGACGATATTTCTGAAAGGCAACCTTAGTATCCACTAGTACTGTATTTAGTTCTTTGAGAAATTTTCTAAACGAGTCCAGGGATTGATCTTAATAGTCCTAGGTATTTCCTCTTGGCCGCAAAGATTTGCCAGCTTCTAATCGGTATTTTTTTCTTTCCAGATTCTTTTTCCTGTTATTATAGGAATTGTTGTATGAAGATAGCGACTGGCGTTGAAGAATCAGCCGGAGCCGAGGACGGGTAGGCTGATCAATCTACAACTAATAAACCGTTGGCAGGCCCATTAAGTTAGTTAATTGGGAAGGAGGAGTTGTGATAGGGTTGATAGGGTTAGGGGTGCCGCGGGACCGCTGCGTCATATTACCCCCCACCCCTAACCTGTCCTTGATAATCCTCCTTTAGTAGGAACAACTTTGATATAGCTGTGTTCCGCCTTAACACTTTATTACTTTTAGTATCCTTAGCTATGTATGTATCTATGTACGTATGTTTATTCGCAACGTACCTAATATATTTTGACAACTTTTTATACTCTCAGTAATTGAAAATTTCCCTCTTTAAACAACCAGTATATTATTTATATGTCTAATGATTATAAAAAAAAGAATTAGATACATAATACCGAATTACACTTATAAAATGCGACAAAGTTTCGACTACATAATTCCATCTTCCAGCACATCTAAAGGGGTCCTTATTGGTTATTAATAATTGTAAATCATCTTACGACATAAATTATATATTACCACCATGAAAACTAATATTATTTATAACTATGAATACTAAATACATATGCAGAAATGATATTACATTAAAATTTAACATAGGTTTTATAGAAATACCAGAGTAGCTAAGAAAAGGACAGGTAAGCAGGCCATGAGACAATTAATCGGGCTATATTTCGTTAACGGTTTGAGATGTTTTTTTTTTTTAGAATAATTCATTGATATTTACAACTGTAATTATATTACATCAAGTAAATTTGCTGTATGAACAAAGGAGATGACAAAAATAAACTTGTGGAGAAACTACCCATTGATAGCACTCTCGAAAAGGTCTCGAGACCATCTTCTTTTCAGGCGCTTCGGAGGGTTATTAGGAATATTATCGGAACCAAGTTGAGATACGGATTCAAGTGTGAAGGCTAGGTATCTAGTTTGGGCCATATCATTAACATATGGGATATTAAGATCATGATGGATGAGTTTGTTTGTGACATAATAAGGAGCATTGAGGATTTTACGAAGGATTTTGGATTGTAAGGATTGGATACGAGATGGATTGGATGGTTTAGTAGAGCCCCAAAGCTCAACTCCGTATGTCCAAATAGGTCTTATAACTGTCATGTAAACGAATATTTTGTAATTAATTGGGAGCTTAAAACGTTTGTCCAGTAAATGTTGAAGTAGGACAAAACGTCGAGCAGTTTCTTGTCTTTTCAGTCTTTTGAGATGTTTAAAATGGTAAAGAGTAGAAGTTTACTCTATATTCACATACGTATAGAAATCTACAAAAGGAGAACCGTCTTGCTTCAATCTGCAATCTTTGAAACCACCCACTTTTTTACTGATTTTTTTCAGCCCTAGTTATTAATTTGAGTATCGAATAAGAAAATCCATATAAAATTCTATGCTACCTCTGTCATCAATACTCCTCATTCTCGAGACCCGGAAAAAGAGGCCTGTCATCCCCTATATAATCCTAACCAATTAAGAATATTAGTATTTTATCGTTTCAATTAGTATGGCTTATAAAATTATTAAGTAGTCCATATTATAATAGCACTGATAAATAAAATAGTCTGTTTAATAGACTTATGTACAAACTGAAGAGGAAGCAATGATGATACCCTCAGTAAAACGCAAATAATATTGCGTCATCGCTGGACTACTGGTGTAATATATATTTTCGTATAATACATATTTTTAAAAATTAAGAAATAGATTTTAATATAAGGAAAATGACAGGAAATTATATATGTTATAAAATCAATGCTCAAAAATTGTATTATATAGTAATTTTATCTTGTTGGCTTAGTAGAGAGAGTAAAGTCTAAGAGCAAATTGAAAAATGGGACCGGGAGTATGTAAGTAAATATGAAGAGGTTCCTCCCTCTTCGCTTTATTGCCCTTTGTCTCTTCTTTAGTTCGGACCTTCATTCCTATCTTCATCTTTTGACATTCACGTTTACGAACCTTGCATCATGGTGAATCGAAATTAAATATAGAATGCTAGAGCTGAGAACCAGAGGAGAAATAAAAACACATTTGTCAAATGTATTTAATTCCAATATCTGATGTAGGTATGTGTGTATATATAATATGATTACTTTTTGCCGCCATCAATCAACATATAAACTAAAAATTTCAGTTGTTTCTTCTGGTTTAGACCGTGTCGTGTGTGCTGACTTCCTCAAGACTTAATTGAGACTGAAATTGTTCAGCTGATCCGCGGCTTTATATAGGAGCCACTCCCTTCCACTAGGGTCCATTCGTGATTCATCGGATCCTTGCGTTAGTCGATCGGGCTTTTTCGTGTCCGGGGGTGGAGTCTGCTCTTCCATGACTGAGATTGGTTGGTTTTTGATTGCTCGGGCTCTGATCGGCTGGAATTCGGCTTGATTATTGCTGCTGAGTTGATTTATTGCTATGTTAGGGAGCCATAGCTTACTTAATTTGTACCCGTCCTCCCTGTTGAAGTTTTCCGGCTGTTTAACTATTTCTATTGCTTCCAGTATCTTCCTTTCTGTGGCCTTGCTACATTTCTTAATTACTCTGATTTTGTCAAATTCTATAGCTTGGTTTGTAGTAGTGAAATGTTCTGCCAAAGCCGATGTTTTGCTGTCCATTTTTTTCACCTTTTTAATGTGTTCTGTCAGCCTTGTGCATATCAGCCTTCCCGTTTGCCCAATGTATTCCTTACCACAGGAGCATGGAATGCTATATATCCCAGGCGTTCTGAGTCCCAAACTGTCCTTCGCATTCAGCAAAACTTGACCTATCTTCCTGTCTGTGGTGTATATCGTTCCTATATTAAACTTCTTCAGTACTTTGGATATTTTCTCTGTGGTGCCTCTGACATATGGGATCACTGCTCTCTTTATTTCTTCTTATCTTTCTCCTGTTGTGTGTGGGCCTTCCTTTTGGGTTTTTTTAAATTCTCTCTTTATAATGTCTTCTTGATACCCATTTTTCATGAAAGCTTTCTTTAAATGTCTTTCATCTTTCTTCAAATAAACCGGCTCTGAAATCCTAATAGCTCTTTTAATCATCGTTCTAATCACACCATGTTTCTGGGCAGGGTGGTGATGTGAGCAGGCATTCAGGTATCGGTCCGAGTTGGTCGGTTTTCTATACACCAAGTATCCCAAACGGTTATCTTTCTTTTCTACTTTTACATCGAGGAACGGGATACTTTCTTCAGATTCAATTTACCATGGAAAATCCTTTGTCTCCCGTTTAAGTGCTTCAAGAAATCATTTAAAGTTTCACCTCATGCGGCCAAATTACGAAAGTGTCGTCCACGTATCGGAACCAGTGAGACGGCTTTAAACATGCAGTTTTTAATGTTTCTTGTCGAAGTTCTCCATAAACAGTTCAGCGACGAGTGGACTTAATGGCGATCCCGTACTCGCACCTTCAACTTCTTTGTAGTATTTAACGTTAAACAGAAAATACGACGATGTTAACCTCTTAACTTGCACGCTCGAGTTAATTCGAGCGCGCTAAACAGGCCAAACTGTGCACACTCGAGATAATTCAAGCGGCGTTGTATTTGATGCTGCTATAATTTTTCACACTCGAATATATTCGAGAATTGAAAATAACAATGTGAAAGCTAAGAAAAAGAATCGTGTTATTGATATTTATCATTTACATAGGATTGTAAGCTATAATACCTTCATAATACCTTGCATTCTTGCAATTCTGTACTCGTGACGACTGACTGCGATCCGTCGTAGTATTTTCGTGAATTTATATAAAGGCCATTGTATCTTTTATTTTATTATTTAGACGTGACATATCAAACATTTGTTTCTGTTGTTTTATAGTTTAGTTCAATAGTTACCTAAGTGTTGTAAACTTGCAAAGATAAGTGTATCTTTATAGACAGTCAGTTATTTTGTGATTACAGAAAATAAAATTGGGTATATTGGATATTTATACAATTGGTATGTTTTTTTCATTTTCAAATTATTATTATTATTATTATATTTTATTATATTATATTTTATATTATATTTTAGTAAAATATATATTGAAAAATGAGCGATTCAGAATCTGAATATGAATACGCAAATTTGTCGGAAAGCGGCTCAGAAGAAAGTGATAAAAATTTTGATTAATTTTGAATTTTTTTTATTTTTTTGCCAAAACAATGTTCTAAAGTTTGTTTTTTTACATTAAAAAAAATTGATTTTTTTTGGCCGGTTTTTTTCAAAAAAACTGTGCGTTAAGGGGTTAAACAGGGTTCAGCCAATTCTGCATCTTATTTCTTCAACCAATTACTGAGTGTTTTTTCTATAAGTGGTAGAGTACCCTTTACAGGTAGTTTGGTGAACAGGGATTTCACATCAAAACTGACCAGTATATCTTGAGGGTTAATTTTTATTGCGGCGATTTTCTTCACAAATCCGTTTGAGTCCTTGATGCGATGCTCAGTGTTACCAACATGCAGTCTGATTTTCTTACTTACATATTTAGCTGCTTCGTACGTTACCAAACCAACGCTATCCCATATTGGACGTAAAGGTATTCCTTCCTTGTGAATCTTCGGGAGACCGTATAAACTATTGTCACTCTTCCCCGCGTCCTGGTCTTCCAAAGTATCTATCGGCATTTATTATTTTTTGCCTCTCCTCTAGGTCTGTCAGCAGTTCCCCTCTTGAGGCCTCTTATCCCGACGACTCTGGTCCCAGAATGAAATTATTTTTCTATTATATTCTATTCTAAATCATGTTTTTTTTTTTCACAATGTTATCACTTATTTTTATAAAATCTATTATGAGCTCCATACAGTTACACCTTCCATGTCATATAAGCAATCCTCACATAGTATTTTGGAATGTTTTCTACGTACAAACGCTGAACACTTTTCACATGTTTTTGTAGTATTCAATTTTAGGATCTGAATTCCTAGTTCATAAAGTATTTATTAAGTCATTTATTCAAGTTATTTATTGAAATTTACGCCTTTATAATATAATAAATCAAGTAAATATAAGGACAGATAATAATGGCACGAGATAAAAGCAAGTAGCGAAACAAACCAATGGTAGTATTACGGATATACCTAATTCAGGACTAAATTCCTAAATAAAAAATCTGTCTAAAATTGTTCTTTACACATGTGTTTTTTTAATGAGAGGAAACACGTGATTGAGTTATAAATAATTAACTGTTTATACAGGATATAAGGTATTACAAAACACATTATATCCAAAATTGATGATATAAAGCTACTTTCCTATCAAAGTACGTTTAATAATACATTTAAAAGTTTGTACTTACTCAATGGCTATATAGATTTATAATAATAAACAAAAAATTGAGAGAAACAACTCTTATTTCTTCGTAGATTCGGTTGACAATTTCGTTACTCCAGAGGGCGCTAACCGCCCCACGGGCAGAGGGTCACAACATTTTCACTTAATTTTTTTCTCTTCAATGTAACTTTGACGACTCAGATTTACTTTTACTCTCATATTATTTTGGAGAAATAGGAGATAGAACAACTATAACCAAATTTGTGATTTCTCTTTCCTGTTAATAACAAAAAATCTTACTGCCATCCAACATGCAGCATAGCGCCCGGTGAAAGGGTTTATTGATCCATATTTTTATTTCGGAAAAAAGTCAGAGTTACATTATCAATTTATACACGGACAGCCTGATTTCTCAAAGGGTTGGATAGAAATCATTGAAGCAATCTGTTGCTGGGACGATAGAGCTCAATCCTTTTCCAGTCTCAAGGAAGATTTCCTTTGCTCAACAAGGAAGGAAGTGAAACAAATTCAAACTGGAAGTAATCAGGAGGCTATGCTCTTTGACCGCACGTCGACCAGCGGCTAACTTGATCTCTGCCAAATGAAAGCCTTTCACATAAAAGGGCTTACTTTGCGCTACTCCAAGGCCGATTAAGGCACGAGCTTAACCGAGCTTAAACCGGCCGATAACCGGTCCTCAAAGTGTATGCAATCACCTCCCCCTCTTCCCAACTCCCTTCACTTCTCCTTTAATAGCTGTCACTTTACAATTAATTGAACAGTATTTAGTTCATGTGTCGGCATGGAAAAATCTTACATCAGCATAATGAATACCGGGAATCTTAATATCAACAGTAATGTGCTTTAGGCGAATCCTAACTGTATTTTAATGAGTTATATTTATTATTTTTCACAGTAAAAGAGATCTATACAATTTTCTGGTGCTAACGTTGAATGTTAAGGGAGTGAGAAATGACTCACTTTATATCAACAAACTAAGAAAAAACAAAATCAGAAATGAAAGTAACGACAAATATATAATTTTAAAAAAATAGAATTAAAAATAATAAAATAAATAAATTTACGTAAGCTAATTCACCAACATCGAAATATAAATAAATTAAACAATAGCAATATAAGTTGTAAAAATAAAAACACTAAATGAATTAAGCAAGTTTCTTTAAAGCCGGCTTTTCTCTGTGGGCACTAGCGTCAATAGAATGTCTCCAATTTCAGAAAAGATTTAGAAGTAATGTCCAAGAACTGCTAGGAATGTGCACTATTAACTAGTGCTTTCAACTATATTCGAAAAATTGTATATTTCAAAAGTCCATAGCTCCAGCGCATACTGCAACCGATTGTTTGGCTGAACAGTATTTACAAATCTCGAATTGAAAATTCAATTGTATGACCCAGATAAGCTCATTTCAACTATGTGCTAATTTATGATCGATGAATTATTATTCAGATCCAGAATCACACACCTCCAGAATCTCAAAACTTCAGCTGAATCGTATTTGAATCGAAACATTAAGTACCAACTCGACATCTTCAAGCCACTAACTCCAATTTAAAAATGAGTGCGATTGGATCTGATCACACTTCAGAATTGGGGACAGGGTGCTCGCAATATGATTTAGTATTGCAATATATCTCTGTTATTATAAAGGGAACTGGTCCCAGAATAAAATTATTTTCTCAACTAAGTGCTAAGTTATGATCGATGAATTATTATTCAGATACAGAATCACACACCTCCAGAATCGCAAAACTTCAGCTGAATCGTATTTGAATCGAAACATTAGGTACCAACTCGACATCTTCAAGCCACTTACTCAAATTTAAAAATGAGTGCGACTGGATCTGATGACACTTCAGAATTGGGGACAGGGTGCTCGCAATATGATACTCAAACAACAAGGATACCTGGAAAATTGGAACGATCGTCCAAAAATTCCAAAATCTTTACTACCATGTCGAACTCGATAAGGGCTACCTTCTTGAATGGCATACAACATAATTATGAAAAACTATGGTCGATTTCAACCCGTTTTGAATGCGTAACTCTATTGTGGTTGCAGTCTTCGGGGCGTATTTGATGATGCGAATTTTAGCCCACTTTGACTTGGATTCAACAAGAACCAGAAAATAGTGGTTTAAAGACGACTGAACATAATCGATATGGACGCGATGAAAGTTATGCTGCGGGGCGTCGTTTTATTGGAGAAGGACTTTAGCCGGATATTTTGGGAAAATAGACAGCAATTCGTGGCTATGGTTTCTTGATCTTTGTCGACATTTTTTCCAACCTACACGTGTTCGGTGCAGTTCCAAGAAAAACTTTTCTTTAAGGGATTCATAAATGAAAACACATTAGGTCATGAAAATGGAACCAGGCTCGGTAATACAGTTGAGTTTTGATATCGAGATTTTCGGGTGATCCAACCAATTTTCATACTATCCTTGTCTGTATTCATACATCAAGGTTTTGTTTTGTTTTAATATTTATTCGAATTATTGTATAGTGCAATAAGCTTCAAAATTCTTTTTTTTGTTTTAATTCTTATATGATTTGTTTGAATCTGTCTCCGTTAAACCCTATTGTGACCATTGTTATCATCAGTAACAATTTTAAACAGATATAAAATAAATAAAATTGATGTTATAGGGAAGTATCCTCTAGAGAGTCGAGGGATAATATCAGCAGTATGCTTTTTGCGAGGTATTAATCTAACGGTATATCTAATGCTCTAAGTTGAACTAATAAATTAGAAAATCAGTGTTCATTAAAGTAACAATTAGGATATTTGTTGATCTTAAATGATTAAACAAATCTGCAGTTAGCTCAGATCGAATTTAAGTTAGGATCTGATATGCAAAGCCAACTAAACAAGCGAAACTAACTCCGAATAAACGATTTTAATGACCTATCACTGACAGAATACAGCTAATAACCTAAATTTAAAGTTGCTTTTTTATAATCCTTGCTAGTTAATGAAAGCTGAGTAATAAGATTGAAGATTATATCAATGAAATAAAAAAAATAATAGAAAAATATGATATATCTGATATGGACCTCCATCTACACCAATTTATCTTTCCGTTTGTTTGTTTATTTAGCTTCCGTTTGTTTTGTTGTTGTTCAGCTTTGTGTCTAGCTGCATTTCGAGGCTAGGGTGTGCTTTATTCGATTTTTTCCTTTGCTCTAATTCTCTTTTAAGTCCTGATGACGCTTGAATGGGAGAAATATTGACTGGTATTTTTGTTTCCTTTTTTTTTAGTTTAGAGACTTAAGGATATTTGGTTGGAGTTTTTCACTAATGTATTTTGTTTTTTTCTCTTGGGCTTTTGGTGTTCAATATTAATTAAGTTATTCTTTTCACTTTATAGATAAAAATAAACCATTTTTAAAATAGTTGACATATTCATTGAGACACGACCATGAATGTTTAAGATTGATAGCATTGCCAAATAAACGGATGTACTATTGAATTAAAACTTTGATGGGATAAATATAGGATACTTCATGAGGCAGGCCCAGATCTCATCATTTTCAGTGAGTGTGTTCGTGTCCAAGCCAGTGACCAGTTCTTCTGCCCTTGGTGCTTTCCCATCTTCAAATCCTCATGTGTTCAAGTGGTCTCCTCTTCAATCCACCCTCCCTTTCTTTCCTCTTCCTCTTACCTTGAATTCTCACTGTCGGTTTTCCTATTTCAGCTATCGTCAGTTACATTGCTAGCTTCTTAAAGCCCTACTACCTGCTTAGTTACATTGCTTCGATCCGATACCTTATCCTTTCACATACATATCGTATTAGAGAACAGATTTTCATTGCTGATTTTATGAAATTCCACTCAATTGTGATATGGGTTTGCATAGCAATTCGGTTAAGCAGTTACGGTATAATAGTTCATCTCTCTTAAAAAAGGGGTAAATGAAAAATAGAAAATTTTTGGTGATATTGTTGTAGGAGGGAATAAGTTCCAACTAGTGGAGAAGTTTAAGTGCTTAGGGTCTATGGTAACTAGAAAAAGCGAAATTCAAGAGGAACTAAAGACGAGAATTGCTAGTTACATTCGACTTATACTTAGTTATTATATACTTAGTTAGATTCGATCTCGATGTTACTAAGCTCGCGTCTTTTCTCCCGAAATCTAAAAATCCGATATCGATATGGGTATGGGTGGTGGTCGTGGACGGGTTTTTGTAAGCAGATATTAGTGGTATCGGCATCGAGCCTCCGGGTTCACTAAGCCTTATTATTATTATTATTATTATTATTATTATTATAGACATATCAGTTAGAAAGTATCTGAAATAATTTTTTTTTCTGATTCCATAATATTTGAGTTCATTCCGAATTGAATTTAAAAAAAAATTAATTTATTGATATTTACAACTATAATAATATTACAACAACTAAATCTGCTAATATGTACAATATGACATGAAAAACACTTGAAACTACCCATCGGTAGCACTCCAAAAAAGTTCTATAATAGATGGTCTCGAGGCCATCTTCTTTTCAGACGCCTCGGAAGGTTATCAGGAATAGTATGGGAGGCAAGTTGAGTGACTAGCGGATTCAAGTGTGTATGGAGCTTGTCATGGAAGGATAGATATCTAGTTTGGGCCAAATCAGTAACATATGGGATATTAAGATCATGACAAATGAGTTTGTTTGTGACATATTAAGGAGCATTCTTCTACTTTCCTAATCAAACCCCAGGTTACATAATCAGACTAGAACCAGGCACAAGAATGCTTAAATTACAAGTCTTAAAACTCACAACAACTGGTGGTTGAAAATCCTACTAATGTTTAATAATAGACTACCTAACATATGCCTTAATAAAATGTTATCGCTTCAAAAGTCCTCTACTAATTTAATCAAATTGAACTGGGCCAGTCAACATGAGAGTATTATATCTGACTTAGGATATGGCTGGCTGTGGGCTCAGCGAAACCCCCAACTAGTGCTAAAACATAAAAACGAACTAATAAATAAATACGAGGAAATATTTTTATGATCACGATGTAAACAGAGCTATTTGCTCTCAGTACAATGTTTTGTAGAAAAATGTATTCTGTAGATCTTCAGTACAGCCATACCTGACATTAGATTTGCCCGCTGAGACAATAAGACTCCTAAGCTAAATTAGAGTTTCCCCCAGTAAACAAATAGTTGTTTATTTTGTTAAATAAATACCCACAGAATTAATACCGAAGACAATTGTCCTCTATGCGTAAATGAATCACGTGATGATCTAAAACAACATCCTTTTCGACTTTCCATTTTAGCAGAACCCAGAAATAAATATATTAGTTCAAAAGAGCACAATTTTTATACAGTACTGAACCCCAAGTACAACAATGATGTAATTAATCTCTGTAACTTCCTAAATAAAACTTTAAGTATTAGAATAGCTCTGACTCATTGATACATATTGCTATGTATTGTCGGCACTGATGCGGGTGACAAACATGATGGGAATATGTTTTGGACAAAGAACAGACCTTTTTGTCCCCTTATGGAGCCTTTATGGTCCAAGATGGTTGAGAAAGAAGAAAAGGGGGGGCAGCAAAACTAGACTGAGAAGGGACTCTGGAGAGGGAGCCGGAGTAGCAAGGCGGACTCGCGAGACAGATCCTGAGGAAGAAGATGACAAGACCCGGAGGACGCAAGGCGAAGACCGACCTGTAATCCAATCTACCCCTGATATAGCAACATCTGAATCATTAATCTTGTTTAACATTGAATAAATAAACTATCCTTATTGTAATTCTTTTGGTGCTTACATACCCCAGATACACTATTTATTTATAAATAATATATTGAAGGTATAATAGATGAGTAAATTGGTAAACACAAGAACAGACCTTTGGAAAGGAACCCAATTAAGATTAAGGCATGTACCTAATAATTTGAATACTCATCCTAAATGAGACTCTGGCATCCCAAATATCAACCTACATATTCAAAATACATTTGAGAGTAGAATCATAGCATTTTTTTGAGCTATAAATATTTTATTTATTAAAGAGAAAAGATAGGCCCTCGACCGGGATTTGAACACGGAACCTTTGTCTCACCGTGACATCGTACTGCCAATTTGGATAGCTCTCTAGTCAATTGGCGGAGCAATGTCACGGTGAGACAAAGGTTCCGGGTTCAAATCCCGGTCGAGGGCCTATCTTTTCTCTTTAAAAAATAAAAATATAGCAATATATGTTTGTTTGCCCACAAAACAAAATAATACTTTTGAATGATATAAGTTCTTTTTCTGTATGTTTACTATTCTGTTGTGTTTTTTTTTATGTATTATTCTTTTTGTAAAACTTCTAACCAAACTCTCTCTGTATTTTACAATTGTAAAAATCAGAAATAAATAATGTAATGTAATGTAAAATAAGGAGCATTGAGGATTTTACAAAGGATTTTTCATTGTAAGGATTAGGATACGAGATGAATTGGATGGTTTAGTAGAGCCACAAAGCTCAACTCCGTATGTCCAAATACGTCTGATAACTGTCATGTAAGTGAGTCTTTTGTAATTAATTGGGAGCTTAGAGCGTTTCTCCAGTAAATGTTGAAGTAGTCAAAAACGACGAGCAGTTTCTTCTTTATTCAGTCTTGAATGAGGATTTCAAGTGAGACGTTTGTCCAGGTTTACGACGAAGGGTGAAGGTAATTTGATGGGATTTTTTAGGATTTATTTCAATTCTCTAATTTTGACCCCATTCTTGAAGGTTAGAGATATGGTATTGAAGAGGTTGGGATGTAACAAATGGATCCTTATTTACTAATAACACACATGTGCCATCAGCGTACGTAGTGAGAACAGTGCTTGGATGGGTTGGGATGTCAGCTGTATATATCGTGTATAGGATGGGACCCAGGAAACTACCTTGAGGAACTCCGGCAGACTGGGTAAAGAGGGAAGAATAGGAAAAATTATGGTTTACTTTAAATTACCTAACACTGAGGTAGGAACTGATAATAAGGAAGTAAGTAGAAGGTTAGAATTTACGGAATTTGTACACCAGAATCCATCAAAAGCCTGCTCTCGTGCAGTACCTTACGCGCTCTAATGCGGATGAGGCAACGTCCACCACACGATGGCATTGTTGGATAGTGGAGTGTGATGTTCGGAAGCCAAATTGGTGATCTTGGATTATTTAATTGGATGCTATGATAGGATGAAGACGTTTCAGAATGAGTTGTTCAAGTATTTTGCCCATTATGGGCAGGAGAGATATAGGACGGTAAGAAGGTGGGAGTTCTGGTGGTTTTTAGGTTTCAGTTTCATCTTAACTGATAATGGATAATTTCCAGGAATCAGGAAAGTATGTGGTGCGGAGTACGGCATTGGGTATATATGTAAGGAGTAGGTTCGCTTTCCAAGGAAGGCATTTTAGAATGTGGGATGTGATTAGGTCGTGCCCAGGGGCTTTGTTGGCGGGTAATCTGTGAATAATATTTAATATTTCGGAAGGGTTGAATGCTTCAGGAGGAGGGGACAACTGAAGAGGAATACTTAATTCTGCTTCAAAGCATTCAGAGTGGGTTGGATTAAGAATATCTGGATGAGGGTTAAATGTTTTGAATAGGTGTTGGCCGAAAATTTGTGATTTTTCTTCATGAGATCTTGAACAGGTTCGGCATTCGGTTAAAAGTGGATGGTTGAAATTTTTATATTTTAGGAGTTTTTTTAGTGGTATTCCATAAGGATTTGTCAGTAGTACTGAGATTTTCTGTATGGTTATACAAATTTTGAATGTTCTGATCTCTGATTTTAAATTGTTGGTTAGTTCGGTATAATGACTCCTGTCCGATGGATATCCCGTGCGGTGCCACATCGCTCTTGCCCGTCGTTTTTCTTTTAAAAATTCGCGAATATGAAGTGACCAGTTATTCTGTTAATAATGATTTTTACTTGGTAAGGTGTTATCTTTTATATTTGTTTTTATTGCTTCTGTTAGTTTGTCTATTGCAGAATTGATGTCAACTTTTGTTTTCAGCGGAATTTTGAGGTCTACATATAGACTGGAAAATAATTCCAGATTCGATCGAAATTTATCCCAGTCTACACGTCCAATAATCAGTCTGAGATGAGAGGGCTTAGGAATGGGAATTAAATGTACTTGAAGTAGAACTGGACTGTTATCAGAGAAAAGGTCATCCAGGGATTTTATAGTTGTTTGATTGCAGGAAATCTGTGAGGAAACAAATATATCAAGAATATCTGGACGTTTTTTGGGCGATGTAGGCCAATAAGTAGGGTTTATGGGTGCGAGTGTAGAGAAACTATTAGAGGTTGAAATTCGGGATAAGATGCTACCAAGGGAATTGGATGTTCGACAACCCCTCCGTTGATGTTTGGCGTTGTAGACTCCTCCGGCAATAAAACGCGGTCCGAGAAATCGGAATAAGGATTCGAGGAGGTTATAAGAAAGGGAGTTACCAGGTGGACATTTTACAGCTGAGAATGTTAAATGAAAAGGACTAGTTGTAGGATTGTGTTGATGTATACTGGACTTTGACTGTAAATAGGATATAGGACTGAAGGTTGAGGTGGAGGATTAGTGTTTCTTGGAAAGTTGGTTGGGAGTTGGACCCTTCTTGGGACTCTGTGAGCTGCATCAACTTTCAATGGTGTTTGGGTTTGGAGGTTTATCATGGAAGAAGTTTGGGATGGAATTGTGGGTTCAATCTGAGGTGGAAGCTTTACCCGTAGAGGAAGATGGTGAGAAAGGATGTCTTGGCGTGGAGGTAGTGAAGGTGGATGAGATTTGGGAACCATTGGCTGGGATTGGGATTAATTTTTATGTCTTTCACTCGAGAATAACATTTAAAATTGGTTGTTCCGATCAGGTTGGCTATTTCTTTACCGAAGGTCATGAAGTTTTGAATATTTGAAAAAAAAAAATGGGAGGTGGAACCGGTTCGGAAATCTGAGACGTCTCTTGATGCTTAGGAGGCTCTGTGGGTACATCTTCGAGGGCTGCAAATTGATTCCTGGTTGTAATGTTAACTGTTGGTGTTTTGATGGCTGCAGATGTTTTACTGCTGGTATTTGGTGCTGTGGTTGACTCTGATTTCTTCTTCTTTTTTTTTTGGGAGGTACCGGCGGAAACACTGGTTACGTTGTCCTCCGATTCAGTACCTGATGACCGTTCTGAATCCATTTTTTTTTTTAAATAAACGTATTACAAATAAAATATTAAAATTAATAGACAATTTTTTTATAACAATAGATATAACAAAAAAGAAATATTTCTAAATCAATACTTAAAACTAAAGTATTTACATTAATATATATATATATATATATATATATATATATATATATATATATATATATATATATATATATATGCAATTATGTTTACAACAAGAAAAATCAATCAAGGAAGTCTCTATAAAAAAAAAAATAATAAAATAATAATAAATTGTCTGGTACATATAGGCTACGAAAACTTAAAAGTTTCACCAAGTTCTAGACCTTGAGGAGGGGACCAAGATAAGGCTCCACTCTGCTGGCAGGTCAACTATTGTACTTAGTACGTTTAGCAATGTTAATAGTTAAATTGCTCACTCACTATAATTGTCAGAGTGTACTGTTATTTATAATAGCACTGTCTTCGAAATTTAACAGTAGAACACTAACTAAAACTTGATGAATAAAGTCAGTAAACACAGAGCATTGTTAAATGTGAACTGTATCGGCGGCCAGCCTTGTAACTACGAACTGAATTTAAATTAATAAAATTATTCACCTGGGAGTATAGATTTTAAGTCGATAGTTAAATAAATCTTGAAGATGGTGTGAATAATAAATAAATGGTCCTGATAGATGGGAGCAAATGAATACTTCAAATCTAGCCACGTAGCTAGCAACGTTTAATATTTGACTGATTTATTGAACGAAACAAGGTAGGATCCAACTTAAACATTACTTATAACACAGAATTATTTGAAGGCAATAGCTATTTCTGTGTATAATCAAAATTTTTAGCCATTAGATTTTACAACAAGTGACAAGCCCTGCTTTAAGATTTTGATTTTTGTTTAAAAAATATGTGTAGTTATGTGAATGAATAAATAAAATATTAATTTAATTATCCTTCATATTAAACAATCTAGATTTTTTATTTTATATAGAAATTTCACTTAATATCTTGTCCCACTTACAATCAACTTCACACTCCCCCAATTGAGTTACTTACTACTTTTCCATTTTAGTCTTTTTATGATGCTGATGATACATGTGTATTATCAGTCAACACCAATCCAGTTATTGCATCCCAAAGCCTCCAATCCCATATCACTGATCTTGAAGAATGGTGTCAAAACTGGAGAATTAAAATAAATTCTCAAAAATCGCATCAAATCACTTTTACCTTACGTCGTAAACCAATGACTTCCTGCTCTACAGTATCCTTTAATAATATCCCTCTGGTGCCTGTAGAACAGATCCGATACTTAGGGTTGCACCATGACAAACGATTAACCTGGAATCCTCATAAAAGACTGAAAAGACAAGAAACCGCACGACGTTTCAGGCTACTTCAACACTTACTAGACAAACGCTCTAAGCTCCCAATTAACTACAAAAGACTCATCTACATGACCATCATACGACCTATTTGGACTTACGGAGTAGAGCTTTGGGACTCCACTAAGCCATCGAATTCCTCTCGTATCCAATCCTTACAGTCCAAAATCCTTCGTAAAATCCTAAATGCTCCTTATTTTGTTAAGAATAAACTCATCCATTACGACCTTAATGTCCCTTTTGTTGCTGATTTGGCCCGAACCCAGTATCTATCCTTTCATAACAAACTTTCATAACTAGCTTCCTCTTCAATTCCCGATAATTCTCCGAGGCGTCTGAAAAGAAGATGGCCACGTGACCTCCTTACTTGAACTTTGATTTGAGTACTACCAGTGGGTAGTTTCTCTACTTGTCATTATCATGTCATTATATATCACTTAGCCTATTTACTTGTTGTATTATTGTAATACAGTTGTAGATATCAATAAATAAATTTAAAAAAAAAAGGCTTTTTATGATAGATACATGATTATATATGTTTTATGCATCGTTATTTACTATTAATCTTCACTATAGAGGTCAATTACTGACAGAATTTTTATGTACTATCTATACTTTGAGATTATTTTTCAATTATAATTTATTAAAACATACATATAGTTAAATGATAACAGCAGGTGTCTTTCCTGGAACGATACATAAGCTGGCAGGTGTCCTTCTCAGAACCTAGATCAGCACAATCATTCCTATTTATTCCCCTCCCCTAAGAGATCATTACAATAGAATTATCTTTAGTTAGCGATTAGGCTAGTTACTGTGCCTCTGTCATTTTCAATAAAGTTCTTTTTAAAAAGTGATTGACCTTACGTCGTAAACCAATGACTTCCTGCTCTACAGTATCCTTTAATAATATCCCTCTGGTGCCTGTAGAACAGATCCGATACTTAGGGTTGCACCATGACAAACGATTAACCTGGAATCCTCATAAAAGACTGAAAAGACAAGAAACCGCACGACGTTTCAGGCTACTTCAACACTTACTAGACAAACGCTCTAAGCTCCCAATTAACTACAAAAGACTCATCTACATGACCATCATACGACCTATTTGGACTTACGGAGTAGAGCTTTGGGACTCCACTAAGCCATCGAATTCCTCTCGTATCCAATCCTTACAGTCCAAAATCCTTCGTAAAATCCTAAATGCTCCTTATTTTGTTAAGAATAAACTCATCCATTACGACCTTAATGTCCCTATTGTTGCTGATTTGGCCCGAACCCGGTATCTATCCTTTCATAACAAACTTCATTACCACTCAAACCCTCTAGTTTCAGACCTAGCTTCCTCTTCAATTCCCGATAATCCTCCGAGGCGTCTGAAAAGAAGATGGTCTCCTTACTTGAACTTTGATTTGAGTACTACCAGTGGGTAGTTTCTCTACTTGTCATTATCATGTCATTATATATCACTTAGCCTATTTACTTGTTGTTTTATTGTCATACAGTTGTAGATATCAATAAATAAATTTAAAAAAAAAAGGCTTTTTATGATAGATACATGATTATATATGTTTTATGCATCGTTATTTACTATTAATCTTCACTATAGAGGTCAATTACTGACAGAATTTTTATGTACTATCTATACTTTGAGATTATTTTTCAATTATAATTTATTAAAACATACATATAGTTAAATGATAACAGCAGGTGTCTTTCCTGGAACGATACATAAGCTGGCAGGTGTCCTTCTCAGAACCTAGATCAGCACAATCATTCCTATTTATTCCCCTCCCCTAAGAGATCATTACAATAGAATTATCTTTAGTTAGCGATTAGGCTAGTTACTGTGCCTCTGTCATTTTCAATAAAGTTCTTTTTAAAAACTGATTTAGAGTTGGAGATTATTAAATTATATAAATCTGGTGCGGTGCGCGTTACAAAAAAAAAATCATCTCATAATTCACTTAATTATTTTACTAAACCTAAAAAGTTTTCTATTCAGATTCAAAACAATGTTACAATACAAATTATAAACCATAGATGGAATAACTATTAATTTGCCAATTTTAAGTGGAAAAGGCAAGAAAGGGATAAAATTGCACAACTAAGACACACCCATTTGAAAATTATTAGATTCTGCCTTAGGTAATCTTGTTGCATCTGTGAATTGTAGGCTATTTGAGTTGTGGATGAGGCCTATTGTTGAACTTAGGCTTCTAACTTTAAAGCAAGATTCAACTCCCTAGCCTTTCTAGATAGTTGTATTTTATTTGTCTTTCGTATTATTCGGACCCAGTTGGCCTCCTATGAAAAATTACTTTGCGACTATTGAACACTCTTTAAAATAGTGCAGTTGAAATAAGTAGAAGATACCGAGGTAGTGTTTTTATACAGTGCACAAGGATTCTATAAATGTAGGGGCAATTACTATATTCTAAAACTTATTGGGTAATTTGAGATATGGTATTTCCTAAATTTTATACTAATATAATTACCAACATAATTTATGTATTGGTATAATTAGCGTATAAAACTATATATATGTTACAGCCCTTGAAGATGATTGAACTAAATTTTATGGACCGTTGGAAGTGGCTCTTACAGAATTTAATTACTTTCGGAAGAATAGGGCTGCACGAGCGGGGTCACCAAACACCTCAAGTTGCTGCGATCTATGGTGTCCACGGTACAGCCACACACTGCAGCTAAACCCTTTGGCGCGGATTCACCCGTGTTCGATTGGCATGAAGGATAATAACAATACGGTCTATGGATTATGGCTGATGGTTTCAAAAGGCGCACGAAAACCTACATATTTTCTCTGAAGCAGACCGTCCTTGGACCAATTCTTTGACAGGAAAACTACAACACGTATTCCAATAGTAGTACATTGGGTAAGATCATCACTTCTGATAAGGTGCCTTGTGCATATTAAAACATTAATAGTTAGGGGTGGTTATTGTAGTGGCCATGGTCCTTGATAGGGATAGCGTCAACTTTGGATTCCAAAATGCATTTCTCCGACCCCATTTCTAACTGATTTGGATCACTAGCTGAAAAGATTAGATTTGAAAATAAATTGTTGAAAGCAGAAATCAATTATAAACGAATGGTTTACTAGTGCTTGCTATCATACTCATAATTTGTTTTATTTTTTATTAATTGTTATAATTTTTAAATATTTTTATTTTGAAGTGAAAAGATTTGTCCAGGTCGGGATTCGAACCCAGGTCGCCCAAGTAACTAGCGTGGTGCTTTAACCAACCAACCTAAGTTTCACTAAAATAGAGCCAAAAACTCAAAAAGAAACACTATTATTTATTATAATGCAATTGGGAAAAACCGCAATGCAAAGCCTTATGTTTAAAAAAATACACCTACTTACCAGTCGACGTTTCGCCTATTCAGGCATTATCAAGACACCAAAATCAAAAAGGGGGTTATGTGAATCGCATCTCGAAGAAAAAGGTGCAATACATCCCAACGATCAGCAGCCCAAACAGGCTCCAAACATGAGACAGCACCCCACCACCAAGACGTTCAACATACAACTGAACGAAAGTAATACGCAACCTGAATAGGCGAAACGTCGACTGGTAAGTAGGTGTATTTTTTGAAACATAAGGCTTTGCATTGTGGTTTTTCCCAATTGCATTACAACCTAAGTTTGTTAGAGCACCATGCTAGTTACGTGGCCGACCCGGGTTCGAATCCCGGCCTGGACAAATCTATTCTCTTCAAAATAAAAATATTTAAACATCATACTTATAGGTTGTATAATCTCGACTTCTTACTTGTATTAAGGAGAAACGGGTGCTTTTCCAATCTAACGACGACCTACCCCAGCACGCTCCACTGGCACTTACCTCAACTATTTGGACTCTGTCAGGTTATCCTGCCTGAAATATATTTGAAATAGTATTCTTTCATTATCATACAAGAGGATTCTTAGGAAATGAAATAGCAGATGATATACAACTAAAATATAATTTTTTTTTTATTGTTTTTATTTTTAGCTATTTTTCTTTTAAAGAGAAACGATTTGCCCGGGCAAAAGAAAAATAGCTAAAAATAAAAACAATAAAAAAAAAAATCATATTTTAATTGTATATCACAATTTCTCTTTAAATTTAAAATATATAAACTACTGAATAAATAAGAAGATAAAATATAACATTTATTATAAACAAAATTCATTAAAAATAACAATATCACATCAAAATGGTGTCGTACATACAGAACAATCAAAACAATTAACCAAAAAACATCACATTGTAGTTAAATATAATTATTTATGTTTCAAATTGAAATATTTAAAATGGAAAATAAATAATAAGATATAATAAAACATTTATTATAAACAATATTGATTAAACACAACAATATGTAGCAACAATTATAAGCAATATTAATTAAAAAGAACAATATGTTACAAAAATTATAAAAAATGTTCATTAAAAAGAACAATATTCAGTTGCAGTTTCATATTATGTCCCTTTCTACAAGACATTTTACGGGGAATGACGTTCCGCTCCTGTAGAAATAGCACAGCTGACTTTTGATCAATCACCTCGCGAAAAATCTTCATTAAATTCCAACTCATATTGTATAATTAACATGAAAACAAATAAACGTCCACTTGACACAAACAATAACAAAGGACTAAGAAAGGTTATGGAAACAGTAGGTAGTTAAGGAAACTGACACTTGGGGCACTGGGGTAGGTCGTCGTTAGACTGGAAAAGTACCGAGAAACGTTTGCATTGATGAAACCCTGTAATAGTATGAGGATACGACTGTAGTGTTTTTGTGATGGCAACAATTATGATTTATTTATTTACAATTACGGATTAAAAATATAAGGAGGTCGTGGAAGGATCTGATAATCCCTCGGTTTTCGGATATAGACTTCCCGCATTATAGGTTACTCCCTTGGATCATCATAGATTCTCCCTACCATTGGAGCTATATTAAAATGTAGATATGACTTTTCCATGATAAATTTGTACAATACATTTAATTCGCACATATAGTATATCTTTCGTTGCTGTGCGCAGCCCACGGTCAAACTCAAGATACTTGAAAAACTTGACTTCTGTAGCTATATTTCATTCGCTTAGTTTGAGAGCTCTTTTTATGAAAGGTTTTATTTAACTATCTTTTTTAACTTTTTAATGATATCGTTCCCCACACTCTTACCTCTACTTTTTGTATTAAGCTTTCCAACTTTTTCTATATTTGGAACTTATTACAGTCATCGAAGTTTTAGGTTTTCGAAATAATTAAAATCGATATGTATATTACGGATTTACTTCAGGTTTAGCTCAGAAGTAGTTTCATTATTAGTATAAAATACTATTAATAGCGTTTACAGTATCTATTTTGTGTAGATATTTGTAAAGCATAGGAACTTCTATAACACCTACTGTTTATTTTTAAGAAAGGAAAATGAATTAACAAATATCAAGAAGGTCCGTGTTTTTGATGGCATATTAGATCTTAGCAGTTTTATAGCAAAAAGAAACATCCGACTAATATGAGCCCAATGCACGTACAGAAGTAAAAATAATGGTTACGTAGCAAAAGCTGGGGTGCACAAAAATAAAAAGATCTTAAGGTTGCGGCAATAAATATGCAACAATAAATATGCAATACTAAGTATTTTGGCGAGCTTTTTAGATCGTATTGTTTTCTCAGAGTCAAAACTGGTTATTAGTTGCTCAACACTAAATAATTATTATACATAAATGTTATAATCTAGTTGAATATAAAATTAAACTTATTTATACATTGTAATGTTTTAACGTTGAAAAAAGCAATATGAATTAATGACATTATTTTACCGAAAACCGAAGATGGGATAGCAAACACTATTGGCCGACATGTCAGGTGACGTGGCATTATTGGGAGGAGTAACGACCCTAGCACCCTGATGAGGGGGTTCAGTAAATGTTAGTTTCCCGCCAGCTCCTGTTTGTTCTTTCACCCGGAATCCGGGATAAGTGTGAGGAAACAAATCGTTATCTGGTCGTCAATAACCTTTACAAATATCGATTGTTGGGTCAAGTTATAGAATACTTCACCCGTTATAGCTAGTGCATCCATAAAATCGGCCTTCTCAAGAATGATTTATGTTTAGGTCAAGGATTAAATCCAATCAACCATGATAACTGACCACACGTGTTACTAAAATATTGTTCCAACAGTTTTTTTTTAAACACTCTTTCAAGTTTCCACGCCCACTAATATAAATTATTATAGTATTTTCCAATGATATTCTAAAATAACTTAATGATCGCATTTTATATAAGAACAGATCAGTATTGTTTTGACTTGTGATGATTTCTAAAATCTTCTGAAGAAATGCATTAATCAAAACGACCGTTGAAGGCTTTAAACTCTATATTTAATCCGAGACTATCAAATGTGAGTACCATCAACATACAGAAGCAATGGGAGGTTTTACACGGCAACAGGTGGGAAATGTTTGATAAACAATAACTGCTAATTGTGATAGAGAGATGAACAAGGTTAAAAAACAAATAATCAAGGGAAAATAAATAAAACATAAATGAAAGTCTGAACAGGTGAGATAGGTCACTAATATGAACCAAGTGGATACACGACAATCCTAAAAATACATTAATGTGAAAGTGCAAAAAATCGAAATGAGACCAAAATAGTTAATACAAAATAAAAATCCCAAATACTCATTAGAAATAATAAATTTTTTAACACCCTTTACTGCAACCTTTATTGCACTGTTTGATGTCATATAGATTTCTGCCTGGTTTTGACATTTTTTTAAAGTGATGAATTTTTAATCCCACTTTTTCGCTCAAATGATATATACTGATTTCTTTCTCAACGTTGAGGCCACTGCCCCAACAAAGTTCTTCAAACGAATAATTTTTATCATCAATTATGGATTCTGGATATGATCATCTCCATTCTTCTAGTCTAGCCTTTCTTACTTTTTTTTTTTAATATTCTTAGCATTAGTCAGAAGGAATAAGAAGATGAGGAGTACCACAGACGACATAACAAATATATATATACCTTAAGAGCTTCGGCACACAAAACATAAGAAAATAGGAAGTTTTGAGAATGACAACACGCATGAAGTCTGGTTAAACGCTGACTTTATTGCCATCTTGAAGCTCTATTTATAGAATCTAACAGCTGCCAGAAAGAACACAAAAACTAAAGAAATTACCAATTACTTTATTCTTATTCTAATTACATAAAAATAAAAGACCTTACTACTTGCTTAATCTACATTACTATCATTCATCATTAACAAAAAATATTTAGCGACTATGCGATCATCGTCTTGTTATTATTATTATATTACGTATATTAGGGTGCCCCAGGCTACAAGGGTGAAGAATTTTTTTTCGAATTTCGAAACGCATACCCTCTCAATTTTTTTCATTTCAATTCAAATCCTTAAATATTATTGCGATCGGATAACGATAACCCGTGCCGACTTGACGTCAAAGTTTAAATACAAAAGTTAGTGTGGAAGCTGTAGGGAGATTGTATAGTTAATTGTTTAAACTCATTAAATAAAACACATAATATAATTATAATATTATTTAATATTTATTTATTGTAAAAGACAAATTAGTCATGAAATTTTCTTTTCAAAGTTAGTTGTTTACAGTCACGATATTCTTATTTTATTCTTTAATCTGTTATTTTTGTTTTGAAATCCAGAATGTGCTAGTAAATTTTATTTTATTTTTATTGTTAAATTAATAATATTGTAATTTATAGACAAGCTGGGCTCTATTTGTCTGGGGAAGCCCCCAAAGACAAACAAAATTTTTATCTATCTATCAGTCAGGATATAAGTTTCTGTGTTCTTGTACGCACCGTAATAAAAATTGCTTTTACTCCTCTTCAACAGCGATTAAACCATGAAAATCTTGCATTAATTTAACCGCTCTTTCTGCCGTATCATTGACTAGCAAATCAGTCTTGTCTTAACTCCCTCCTGCCAGTTTAAGAACATCCTCGTTAACTCAAAACAAAAAATTCCAGATAAAGAACACAAAAAGAAAAAGAAATTACGATTTACTTGAAACTTATTCTACGTACATAAAAAGAAAAAATA
This sequence comes from Arma custos, assembly GCA_037127475.1. Taxonomy (NCBI): domain Eukaryota; kingdom Metazoa; phylum Arthropoda; class Insecta; order Hemiptera; family Pentatomidae; genus Arma; species Arma custos. The sequence goes on along the minus strand of CM073761.1, from coordinate 111,582,712 downwards.
GACCTTACTACTAGCTTAATCTACATTAATATCATTCTTAATTAACAAAAATCTTACTAATATTATAAATGTGAAAGTTTGTATGTTTGTCTCTCTATCACGCAAAAACTACGGGACGGATTTGGATGAAACTTGATAGTAATATAGGCTATACGGCACGTGCCCCCCCTCGACAGGTTTTTAGATACTGTGGAGAATCCACTATAGTCCATAATTAAAGGCAAATCACTGGATCATAGTGGTTAAAATAACAGAAATAACATGAGTGAAACTATTGTTTTGATATCCTACTAATATTATAAATGCGAATGTTTGTATTTATGTTTGTTACTCATTCACGCAAAACTACTGAACGGATTTGGATGAAACTTATTGAGTAAAAAAGGTTATACATCATAGGCCACATCAAGGGCAGATTTATGTGGGGCACGGGGGCATGTGCCTCCCCCCCTCCCGTTATAGTACATAATAAGGCAAATCAGGAACTTAGCATCTTGAAATTTGTAGATAGGTTTAAGAAAGAAATTAGGATAATTCCACCCCAAGGGTTTCCCCTTTAATATAATAGGGGTTCAAAGGTTGTATAGAATCCGTCAGTTCTGAAGTTGGACATCTGAAATTTTGGATGTACGAGTAACTTATATTTAAAAAAAATAATTAAATTATTTATTTTAAATGATCTTTCACGAAACTTTATGTGGCAGACCAAATTCGACGCGAGCGAAGCCGCGGGCATAAGCTAGTTATTTATATACAATTAAGTTAATTTACAAAAACTACCAAAAGAGAAATGAAATATCCTGTGCCACTGCACCTTTAACATAAGCTCCTAAAGTACTTCAGATAACATATTAAATAAATAAAAATATTAAAAAAATGCTTCCTTAGCAATAACATTAAAGACCGAAGTAAAGTATACTGCCAGCTGGAATCTTGACCTTTTCGATATGAACCGTCCTATGTATTCTGGGCTAAGCCACACTCTGAATAGTGACTAAGTTATGCTCTCTGGTAGCAATCACTCTGAATGGACCCTCATAACGCAAGATCTCCTTAGCACGGTTCGATACAATTTTCTTGTACACAATGATACCTATCCTGATATTGCCCGTAATATCTTTTACTCCCAGGTTTTAATCTACATGGTTACGACATCTTTCTGTTCTGATTTTCTTACCTAATCGACTACTATTTCCAATTGATCTTTCTTTTTCAGAATTTTCTTCCAACCAGAATCTACGGAAACTAAACTTTTGGAGAAATGTGCAGCGAAGCCCTTATGGCTCGACGACGAGTGTGCGACAGTTACAGAAGAGAAGAAGAACCTAGTGTATAGGAACATGGCTATGAAGGAAGAAACACACGCGACTTACTACGGAGAAGTATAAAGACTAAAGAAGGCAGGGAAATGCGTCCATCGAAGGAAGAAGAAGGAGTGGGGGCACAGACAAATCGAAGATATCGAGAAGCATAGAAATGAAAATGAGTGCTGTCTCGTATGAGAAAGTAAACACGAATGACATTTCTTACAACTGTAGTATCTAGTCTTCTTCCAGCTACAAAAAAAAAAACCTAAACGCCACCCCGAAAATCCCTCTCTATTCCCCTATGGAATGCGAATGTTGTTTGGAATCACACTTACGAACTAACAGCTCTATTATCCGAAAAATACATTGACGTAGCCCTAATCACTGACTAACCATAAAACGACTAATATACGGCAATACCAAATTCAACGAAGAGGACCACTCCCACATTAACTTCTGTTACAAATCTGTCGTTACATTCCAATATCACTTGTTGCGCGTAATCCGTACCTAAAATACCTATATCCGAATCCCAGTTTGTTTCCTTCATCAATTCATTAGGGAATAACTTCTTATTGGGTGCAGACTTAAACGCGAAAAGAAGCAATGGGGGCCAGAACCACTGATTCCGTGGGCGATCAATACTGTCTATACTTAACTCTCATTGCTCCATCATCCTCCCTCCTGATTTTCCTACATATGATTCCTAATTGATCCACAGATCCTAACTGTGATCCTAACTACCGTCTTCTTATTTTGTCTCCATAAAGAATTAAAACACTAAACTGTTCAGTTTTGCGCTTCGACGACCTTTCCTCTGGCAATTGCCCACTACTCCTAATCCACTCCATACCTCCTATTCCTATATCAACTGAACCCTCCTCCATAAGGAACCAGTAAACTCATCCAATCTGTTTACTCTAAAGTCCTAAGAACCATAGTTAATCCTCCCTACTTCTTTTCCGAAAAACCCTTCACCACGACCTTTATATTTTTTTCGAATTCAGCAAGAACTTAACCAATCGCCCAAATCCTCTAGTGCAATCCTTATCCAGTTCCACTCATAATATTCCTCCCCGGAGGTTGATGCGGCAATGACTAAAGACCTTTTGTAAATATGCCATCGGAGGTATGGCAGTGGTCAGCTTCTCCACTCGTGTTCTGAGCGCTTGCGGCGTTAGTGGTCTTATTCAGTCTCCGCCAGTCTCATCAGTAATGCGAATGGCAGAGAAGCGCTGGGATCTCCTTTGGTCCACTTTGTTCTACACACGCGGAGGATGGATCTGGTCTTAGATATCCCTAGGAAAGTGTTCGAATGTATTCATATATCACTAATTATTATCACTGGCTCTACAACCCAGCACGGGTCCTGGGCGCATCAAGGCGTCGCCTCCAGTCTTCTCTGTCCTGCGCCAAGGTCTTCCAAGCTCTGGATCCAATGATGCTGCCTGCATCACTCTCGACTTCATCTGACCATCTAAGTCGTGGACGCCCACGTTTTCTTTTTCCATCAACGAATCCAAACAGAAGTCTTTTTAAGATAGCGTTGTCCTCCATTCTGGCCACATGTCCAGCCCATCTCAATCTAGCTATTCTTATGTGCTTCACCACGTCAGGTTCCTGATACAAAAGATACAGCTCTGCATTTTGTCTGAGTGTAAATTGATCGCCAACTCTTACAGCTCCAAACATTCTTCTTAATATCACTAATACTTTTGGTTAAGTGTGACAGATTGTATTTATAGCAATCCAATAAAAATTTATTACTTAAAATTAAAGAAAGAAATTTATCCATATCATTGGCTTCGCTAAATAATTTGGAAATTGTAGACGTTTTTTTGAAAGTGATGGCAGAGTCACTATTGCTTTTGATGTGAGTATTTCTCAACTTTCAAAAATACCTGATGGTAGGTATTGAACATATGAAAACCACGCGACTATGGACGAGACAATTATCATTAAAATATATTTAAGGTTTTAACCCACAATTCCATATAAATATTATTATTTTCACATATTTTGTATTTTGCAATGGGATGTGGAACTTGAACAGATTCGCGACAGGTGACCAGAGCAAATGAAACATTTTGTTAGTTAATAAAAGCTGCAAATGCTGTTGCCGTCAGGAGGACCCACCCACTGATGGATCAGCATATTTAGATTAGCCGACATTTGGGACACGTACTCTCGATGTCTTCCTGTTAATCCATATTACCAATGCATTCCCGTCCATGCATAGTCACTCATCCATTTCGGAATGCTTTTATTACTTGGTGAGTGAGAACGGGTTAATATTTTCGAAATATTTATGTATATAACGGTATATTTTACATTAAATGAAAACGTTAATTATAATATGCGTGTGTACTTTGCCGCTAAAATCATAAATCCCAAATGTGAATTTGTTATTTATACCTGATACTTCCTTTACATTTACCATATGATGATAATAGGCGCATTTGTTTTCAGTAATACAGTCCATAAATGAGTGGTATATTATTGTTTATGTCAGTTTATACTATAGGATATCCATTAATATTTAACTAATATTAATGTTATTATTAATAACTAATATTATTTATCTATAACTTCTGTAACTACAAGGAAACATTAATCAAAAATATATATTATATCTTTCCTTCATCTTTATGATTCTTGCGACAACTTGTTTAGCGGGTCAATACCTCCCCATAGATTATAAAAAATCTGAAATATTTCATTTTAATTTAAATAAAACTTCATTCCCACTCAAACCCTCTAGTTTCAAACCTAGCTTCCTCTTCAATTCCCGATAATCCTCCGAGGCGTCTGAAAAGAAGATGGCCTCGTGACCTTCTTATTTGAACTTTGATTTGAGTACTACCAGTGGGTAGTTTCTCTACTTGTCATTCTCATGTCATTATGTAACACGCATTCTATTTACTTGTTGTATAATTGTAATACAGTTGTAAATATCAATAAACAAATTTAAAAAAAAAAAAAAATTTAAATAAAAACTCGAACAAGCAACTGATTCTTCCATGTTTTTAAAATGACCTCAATATAATTATAAATCACTTCCACGCGTATTATAATTTGACCAATTAGTAACTAGTTGATTTTCTGTCAGCTACAGAAATGTTAAACTTAACAAATAACTAGTGGGATGAAAATGAATAGAAAAATCATTATTTTACAACAATGTCCTTTAAGAATAATAACTTTGCAATGCAATAAAAAAAAAAAAAAACATTGCATGCCAGAAGCACAATTACAAAAAATTACAAATATAAACGTGTCAAAAGAGAATATTCCTGATCTGAACATACTTTGGTGCTCTCCTATTGTATTCTTTATGCATTGACACTGTGCAACTGAGAAAGCTTTGCTCAGGAGAGAGATCAGTCATTGGCACAGTCCAGCTTGTTTCCCTTGTCTATCGGACATATAATGGCTTTCGACTGTCAATTGCTTGTCATGTAGAAATATGCCAAGTTCATCATGGTGATTATTTAGGCCATTAGAATTCCAAAAAACGACAGCTAGAGTCTATATGCTCATCGTACGTGGTTAAGCGGGAATTCGGTTAGGATACTTGTCAATAGATTGATGAAGGACTTTATGGTTTCTTTAAGATATTTTAGAAAGGATAATAAGATAGAATTAATGTCGGTTGGATTTCGCATTTGAATAGGATATAGATATGGAGGTTGGGGTTGATAATCTACATAAATTACATAAATCGGGAGGTTGGGTGGGGAGTGACCCCGAGGTTCTGGTTCCATTATCACTGAATGTTAATCTAAGGATGGGAAAGTATTCGGATTTTGTGGCGGTAGATTGACCAATAAGGTTTCAGAATGGAGAGGTATTTGCTGACGTGGAGGTTGGACTTAAGGATTTAATTGGAGGTTTGGGGTTGTTCCTGACGTTGAGGCTGCTGCTGGTTCGTTGAGGTCGGAGTTCTGTTTTCCGGTGGATGAACTGTGGTGGTAGGTTAACCTATAATGCTAGTTAATTTTGGCAATTCCGGGAATATAGTTTACTTCAGGTGGCTGAGGAACGTTATTCTCTAGGATTCCCCCTTGTATTTTATCTGCTCTCTGTCGCAAGAAGCTTTTATTTACCGAGCAATCTTTATAGTTCGCCGGATGGTCTTCACCACAAAGACGACATTTTGCAGGCTCATTTCTGGAATTCTGGCATGATTCGTGGTGAGATGTGAGCCAGCACACTTAACGCAACTGGCTTGGTGGTGACAATAGGTCTTGGTGTGACCCTAGTTTTGACACCTAGTACACTGTACCATGATGTTTTTGTGCCTTGCCTCCTCGAATTTTACAGTTGAGTTAACAAGTCCAGTAACTTGAAATAACTGAAAATTATTTTTGGCTGGCTCTGGTTCAACTAAAAACAAAGGAAGGGGATATTTTTCATTGGGGTGCAACACTGAAGAGATATTTCTGATGTTGTGGCCTATCTCTTCAAGATCTCTTTTGATAGCTGACGCAGGCGTGGTCGAGTAAAGTCCTCTAAGTACAACTCTATATGATTTGTCTCGTTTGTGTTGGTAGCAGTGAAAATCGTAGTTGTTACTCGAGAGATCATTTATAAGTTTTTATATGACTCTTTATTTACGGTATTTATTTTGATGTCATTTATTCGAGAGTAGCATACAAAATTTAGCTAGCCGACCGAATCTGCTATGTATCTTCTGAAATTATAAAAATCACTTATTTAGGTTCCGGTTCATCTATTTTTGGACGCTCTTGATTGTGATTACGAGCAGTAACGTTGGGGCCCGAGTTGCTCCTGATTGTGGCTACCGGTGGCTTGACTAAAGTAGATTTACTGCGGGGTTTTGATGGTTTTGTTGACAGATTGTTCTATCTGGCTATTGTTCTATTTTTGAACTAACCTATTTGTTTTCTAGAAATCTTGTCTACTTCATGTTTTATATTTATGGAAATTTAAATTAACAAAATATAAAAGTAAAATGCTATTTATCTTATAGAATGTTATTCCTACACATTCGACGAAAACATCCCCATTTCATCCTGTCGAAACCCATTTGATGACCTTTTCACATAATTTCATCTTAGCATTATTTCGAGCTTCTGGAAGTATTTCACATATTATTCTTCCATAGACGAATCATATCTTTTTTAGTACATAATGCAATGATCGAAAATTTAAATGATCTTATTTAACGATGATGCTAACAAAATTAAATTAATAATTAATAATTAAATTAAATCACTAATTTAGATAAAAATATAAGTTATAAATAATATAAATGTATATTAATATTATTTCAATCAAGCTACATTGATATATATATATTGCTATGTTTCCACTCTTAAATATGTCTTGACTATATATGTTGATATTTGGGATGCCAGCGTCTCATTTAGGATGAGTACTCAAATTATTATTTATACTTCTTAATCTTAATCGGGTTCCTTTCCAAAGGTCTATTCTTGTGTTTACCAATTTACTTATCTATTCTACCTTCAATATATGATTTATAACTAAATAGTGTATCTGGTATGTAAGCATCAAAAGAATTACAATACGGATCGTTTATTCATTTAATTTCAACAAGGTTAATGATTCAGATTTTAATAATATATATAAATAGGATTGCCATAAAATACATTACAGGAACTAAACTAAACTTATCTGTGGACAGGGGTAGATTGGGTTACAGGTCGGTCTTCTTCCTCGACATCTCCGCCCGCTTCGTTCGGCCGCTCTTCTCTCTCGGGGTATCTGTCTTCTTCCTTCCGGCCTCGTCTCCCGAGTACCTTCCTGCTGTGCGTCTCTCTCTCGAGTCCTCCCTTCAGCCTCCTATTTCAAGAGTTTTCTTCTCTCCCCCTCTCCTTCCTTCTCCACTATCTTGGATCATACAACCATAAGGGGACCAAGGGTCTGTTCATTGTCCCAAACATATTCCCTTTCATGTGTCCCGACATGACACATTTTCCCCCCTCAGCATCCCTTTCATGGTGCCGCCTGCATCAATACATAGCAATATATATATATATATATATATATATATATATATATATATATATATACACTCGGAGTGCCAATAGATGTTTTTTTTTTTTTTTACATAATTTTACGGGAATGGCATCTGTACCGCTTTTATTGCTATGTAATCTGATCAGAGTGGATAAAATTTAAGTGGGAGAAATGCAGGAAAAGTAAAATTTATCATCGTTGAATAGCTAATGGGTAACGAAGAAGAAAATGGAGGAAAGGAGGAAATGGATGGGAAGAAGAGATCGAGGAAGTGGATATAGAGTATGAGTTTAATTCATCAGAGGAAACTGGAAAGACTTGTAGGGACTTCTCTGTAGTATCTGTCAAATAAGTTACAGAATTATTCACTCATTTTTAACTTGATATCACCCACGGGCGCTGGTATTCAAATTACAAATAGTTTCTCGGCAATCTGCTACCTATTAACTACTAAACTACTAAGCACTGCCAGTCACTTATCTTATTCCTCAGCATTTTCCGTATCACTAACGATATTCTGGATCTGTCTCCATCTTCACACCAATCCAAATATATATGAAATCTGTATATATTCCGCAGTTTGTCACTTCGAGTTGAGTCACAGTTTACAATTACAATTTTTTGGAAAATAATAAAAATGAAGCAAATAAACAGTTACAATGTTGTAACTAACTAAACTCGAAGCAACAGCCTGCGGAATAATTACCATGAAATCGCTTACGACCTCTTCAACTTTTCCTTTCTTATTAGTCTATAAAGCTATCGCATCCATTTGTTAATTTTCCAACTCTATAGAAAGATATCTATATCAGTTGAAAAATCTAGAACGTTCTAGCGTTGAAAATGATATTGCGTTTATTAATCAGGCCTTTCTTCGTTTGTTATTTTTATTTTAACGAGAAAAGATATGCACCCGGCCGGGATTCGAACCCGGATCCTCTGTCTCTCCGTGACAGACATCTTTCTTCATTTGTGAGATTAGAAGAGCTTCATTCATTATTTCATTTCTTCATTAATGACAGAGATCTTTCTTCATTTGGTTTCAATAGCAATTCTGTTTTTTTTTACTGGTTGAGCTGGGACTATCTGAAGTATTAAGTTAAAATTCAATCTGAAGGACTAAGGATTTGATTTGGGGTTTCTTCAGAGTTCTTCATAAGTTAGCCTCTTCGCGTTCAATTTTTCGCGGCCGTTAAGCATCACCTTTCGGAAGGGGCTTATTCTGTATTCTCGTTCACTGATTATGAATATTACAACTGAACTCTTTGGGTTTTTTTGTATTATTATTAATACTGATACGGTTCCAGGTGTTTGCTATCATATTTCCCGCTTTAAAGATTGTTTGCATGACACCTTAACCCTTCGCCAGGCGCTATCACTTCGGTTGGAAGGCAGCCAGGTATTTTTCTTAATACCGAGAAATGCTAATTTCCTATGACAAATTTCGATATAATTATTTTATCAGCTATTCATCCCTTACAATTATGAGGGTAAAAGTAACCCCAGGTCCGAATAGTACATTGAGGAGAAAGCAATGAAGTGAAAAAGCTGTGACCTGCCGCCCGCTGTACGACTGGTGTTGCAACTAAATTGTCAAGAAAACCTATTTAGGAATTGAATTGTTTCTCTTAAGTTTTTGTTTATTATTGCTTGTTTTTTGGTTTATTATGTAAGTTGTTATAATACAATATTTGCAAGTATGATAAAATACAAATGTTTACAAGTATTTATAATTCTCGGTAACATGAAACATAGCTTTCCTTCATCAATTTTGGACACAATGTGTTTTAGAAAACATGAAATCCAGCGTAAATATCATGTTCTTTTATAAAATTATTTTTTTTTTTAAACAATCAAGAAAATTTTAATTTTTTAATTTTAAAAAAATATATTTTTTAATTATTTTCTAATTTCGAATTTAGGATTTCTTTCTTTAAATTGAGTGTGACGACAGTTTTGATGATATAATTAGTTGGAAATAGAATTATTACCCATAAATCATTTAAATTTGCCAAATTAATTCAACTGTCAAATAATTCTTGTAACCTAATTTTACATAACTTCATTGAAGAAATATATATTTTTTATTCATACTTTTTTCACTTCAAGGCCATACTATAATTTTCACCCACAAAATCATCATTAATTAAGACCGAATATTTATAAACTACGTGTTTATACGTTTAATTTTTGCAGTAATCTTGCATAACACAAAAATACCAACAAAAAAAAAGTAAGAGCTAAAATGTATTGAACTATTAAGTTACAAATGGGAAAAATAGAAAAAAAGATTGAAAAATTACCTTTTTCTTTTCTGTTATGAGTTAAAACGGTTCAGTCTATGAATAACTGATATTATAAAGAAAAACTTGAGTGTAAAATTGGAGTAAGTAATGTGATTTAGCCGTAGTGATTGAAGGGTGGGGTTGATGTGGTGTTGGTGTAATTAGGTGTGGAAGGACCTGTTGATGCGGCCCTACAGCTAGCCGCCAAATCCCTTTAACCTCATATAGTCTTTTTTCCTTAACAGCTCTTCTAACCTCAGCCACCCTTTACACCTTCTACGGGATTTAATGGTGCATCATCTTGTACTTGTCGGTGTGCCTTGGCTTAGCCTTTGGTCCAGCGCTGTATACCTTAATAAATTTAATGCATATAAGTTTGTAAATCTACCATAATTTTCAATATTATCTATTCGATTTAAATTTTTATAGTTGCAACTTTCCAACATGTCTATGATGAGTAAAGTATACAATTGAAGGGGTATTATGTACTTTGGTTCTCAACAATTATTTCCAGACCAATATAACTCAGTGGCTACGTTTGTATTCAAAAGATGTCCTATTGCATATGCCTAATTTTATTTTATGAAACAGTAATTTTATATTGTGCAGTCTAGCATGAAATGTTCAATTTTCTAAAACTTAATGTTTAGGAAGGGTTCAAGCATTCAGTAATAAAGCATTGCTAACTCTCCAGTTACCAAAAGTGTTAGTCTTTCCTCAATAAGACTTCATATTTGAATGTTTTTCAAACATGGAAACGAACAGATCACTGTTAAAACAAAAAAAATCTGGTGTTCGGTACATGATAGAGACTGTACTATTTCATGGACAGGAGGTGACTTTTCCTAGGTCACGCTCAACCACCAGATTCCCCCCTTATTTTGGGTACCCTATTTTTATAATATTTTATAGAGGCTGGGTGAGCCCCAGTAGGATCCTATATCCTATTTGATCCATCTCCAGCTGCAAACAGACTAAATAAAAGTCTTGCCCATACCGGGATTTAAACCAGGATTTCTGGCATGGCAACTCAGTGCTCTACCATTGAGCCACTCCGCTCCCTAGAACACTGTTTCCGAGCTTTTATTCATTTTCTTGATTTGTATAACTTTATTTAGAAGATAAGATGATGGGAGGCCTCTAACATCATACCATGGGGTTGTAGAAAAACTGCGGAAGAAGGCCCTCATTTACAGAAAACTCACCTCATGTTTCGGTATAAGTCGACTGTTCCTTCTTGAACTTCCTAGATCTATAAACAGGCGTTTCATGCGTGACAAATCAATCATTTTTATTTTATTAGTTAAAAAAATATGATCCTAGCTTTTTTTGTATGCTCATTTCTAGACAAGTTAAAAAATTTCTCAGTTCCTCATATGCTTTTTGTATCATATAATCATTTTTGACATTTTCGTTTTTTAAAAATGAAAATAACTGATTGATGAGGTTAATGTGTTAGGCCCTGAAGAAGATCGTATTCGACATGCTTTTCCTTTTTTTTTTTTATCTCCGATTTAAGGCTTAATAGTATTTGTATGCACCGGCGTTAACTAATTTAAATATTTGGAAAATAACTTAGCATATAAATAATGTACTTAAGCATATCAAATATCCGTATTTTTAACACATTTTTTATAATATATGAGTAAATCCATACCAAATTCTTAGAAATACACCTCATCTTGTTATTGATCTATTATAAGTTAAAATTTAAGATGCAAGCTTTTGTCCTGGAATACAAAGATAATTCTATATAAAACGCTCATTAAGCTTATCCTTATATATGGGTCAGAAACCTGGGTCATAAAGAAATCAGATGAAAAACGGCGAATTTATGAACCTATTAGAGAGAGGGAAGCATGGAGAAGACTACCAGAGAAGACTAGAATGCGGAGCTGGGAAGTCTATTCCAGACCCCGGACATGTTCAAAGTAATAAGGCTCGGTAGGTTGCGCTGGGCTGGCCATGTTGCGAGAATGGTGTTGAAATCTTGAAGGGCCCAGAAGAGTAATAGAAGAAAGGATTCAGAGCAGAACCCACGATGGGAGAGACCCAAGTTGCGATGGATGGATGGAGTCAGTGAGAACTCCAGAAACCTACTCAACATCCGGGACTGGAAGGTCACTGCAGTGGACAGGGAGGACAGGCGGAAACGTATTGAGGAGGCTAAGGTTCCTTGATGGGCTGTGGAGTCATATAAAAAGAAGAAGAATTAAATACTCTTTCAGGTTTCCACGGCCATTATTTATACACAAAACCTCAGTGGTTCCTGGTTTAGACCATGTTGCTGAATTTTTCTTAGCCAACGTTTCGCCAGACATACTGCTAGCTTCTTCAAGGCTGGATCGAGAATGAAGATGCTCCGGTAACTCGCAGCTTTATATAGCCGTCGCTCGGGTTCGTTCGGGTTCACTCGGGTCCACTCGTAGTTCGTCGGGTATTTTCGCTAGTCCATCGGGTTCTTTCGTGTCCGTGGTCGGAGTCTGCTCTTCCATGACTGTGATTGAGTTGTTTCTGTTTTTTCAATTCAACAACATGGTCTAAACCAGATACCACGTACGTTTTGTGTATAAGAAGAATTCAGTTAAAATTAACCTTTTCTTGAGGAAACATGAATTAATATCCCTACAATGATCTTGCTTAACATCAGTGAAATATTCCTCAAATTAGGTTATCCAAATTGGGTTATTTAACCATTAAAATTTCCTATTAAATTGTATTCCAATGAAGTTGGTTAATAAATAAAAACCACAGTCACGGAGAGACAGTGGACCCGGGTCCGAATCCCGTAACAGATTTGTCCCCGGCCTGGGGCATATCTCTTCTCTTCAAATAAAAATAGTTAAAAATTAAAACAATTAACAAAAAATTATGAATAGTAATAGGACGTAATTCAACAAGATCCTAAAATTAAGTAATGTTCAAAAGAGCATTCGTTCTCGTGTAAACATCGCAAAAATTGCGAGAATACGGGGACATGGGATCAGATAAGAGAACAGATTTGTCCCCGGCTGATAAGCGCCTCCGGTAGCTCAATTGGTAGGGTACTGCCATGGAGAGACAGAGGACCCGGGTTCGAATCCCGGCCGGTGGCAAATCTTTTCTCTTCATATAAAAATAGAAACCAAAAGTTGTTTATTAAAATTGTTTAATTTTGAAAATGAAACTTATACGTACGCCCATGAGATATTTACACAAGTAATTTGTAGAGAGTATTCCCTTTTTTCATAAATGCTCCCACAAAGTGTATATTTTTTTCACTAGAATAGAATGATTTTTTCTACTATTTTCCCATATTCGCTCAGATGGCTATTGAACATTTTATATGAGCAGTAATATAAATCCGAAGATTGGGGTCCTTTAAACGAAATATTCAGAAAACGAAAATTTCTTTTTAAAAAATCCACACAAGCTAAGTGACCATCTCACTAGCTACACAGTGACCACCTAAATATTAAAATACATAAATTCCTTTATTACCTTTTATATTAAAAATCTAATAAGATTGCAAATAATATAAAAATAAAAAAAAAGACAGGATTTTGGTAATTCAATATATTAGTGTTACTAATAAAAAGATAACGTTTATTTACTGTTTGTTAAAATTTTTGTAAATTGATACATCATATACTCTTATATCGCTCTTCAGAATATATATTCCTTCCAATTACGTATGCTTAATATACAATAAATTTTACATATTGATATTTTAATGGCAGTTAAATTTCTTTATTAAAATTAAGGCAACAATAGTAGAAAGTAGATGGCAGGAAACAGAATAAATATCAACGATCCCTTAAGAAGCTTCTTAAAAAAAATCTCTGCAATCTTTATTCATCACAGGGACCTCAAAGAGTCTTAGTACGAGGAATAAAATACTATGGGTTGTATGAAACAACCACTTCTTCAGTGGTCCACGATCTTGGTCTATAATAAAAAGAAAAGAATAAAAAAAGAAAATAGTTTATTTCTCCCGGAGCTATAACCTTCTCCTTCACATTCCAAAATATGAATATAGAGCTAAATTCAAACTACCTTCAGGTTGTTCATCATTCACTTCAGAACTCTATGCAATTTTGGAAGCCTTAAAATATATTAATCAATCAAATAAAAGTAAATTCGTAATACTATCAGATAGCCTAGGTGCCTTACAATTAATAAACAACTTCAAAAATATTAACAGTAACAATATGTTAATTGATATTATAAAATTACATAGTTCATGTATACAAAATTACAAACAGGTTGCATTCCTATGGGTTAAAGCTCATATAGGGGTCAAAGGAAACGAAGAGGTTGATAAATTAGCCAAAGACGCTACGAACACCGGCGAACAGGTAAAAATTTCGGTCCCATTTACAGATTTTTATTTAACAATAAAAGAAGATTGTCATAACACATGGCAGCATCAATATTCACTTTCTACTACGGGGCAATATTATAAATCCGTATTTCCTAGTATCTCACGCAGGCCATGGTTTTCAAATATCAATTTAAATAAACAGGAAATAAAAACATATTGTAGATTACGGTCGAATCGCGGTTTATGTAACAGCTATTTGTACCGTATCGGAATTTCGGAATCGGCCGCATGCCAAAACAGCAAAAATCGAGAAACTCTGCACCATATCGTTATGGAATGTAAGTCATATACACCTCATAGAAAAAACTTATACAAGATCTTAAGAAAAATAACATTTCATACAAAGAAATAATATCACTAAGGGAAAAAGATGAGATAAGCTCCATATTGAATTATTTTAAATCAATAAAAAAATGTATTTAAACATAAATATGTAAATATTTTCTTCATTCTTACTTATTAATCTGGCTGTATGGAAGTGTCCAATGCCATCGAAAGGAGAAGAAAAATAAACCAAAAAAAAACCTCCTTCATTGTGTGTTGAATCATAATATGCTCTAGCTGTTTTGTTTTTTCATTTAGACTAAACGCTATCTAGCCAAATCTAACCTTACATAGAACAATTATTATGGTGTAATATTTCTTGGTATTATTGGCGATTACTAAAGCCGAAAGGTATACCACCTCTTGCTGATATCAGGATATTTTAAGGATATAAACGGACTGACCGTATAATCATATACCTCATTCACTAATCGGGTAAATAGTTTTGAAACAACAGTCCACTATATTCTAAACAATATAGACAATCGCTGAGAGTAACTAGGGATTATCATTGCATTCCACGAAACTACATGGACCACACAGAATGATTCTAAATGGAAAGGCATTAAGCGGAAAGACCAACTATGGTTCATTGTTTGGGGTAGTTAGTTGTATAACGTACTAAAAATCCTTGATCCAAGGGGTGGCCCTTAGACAGCTAGTCCCTCGAGATATTGGACAGCATCAAAAGATAAAAATTGGGATACTTGGGTCAAGTGATGCGAAGTGAAAAGCACCGTCTGCTGTTCTATCATACAGGGCAAGATTGGAGGAATCCGTCTGGAAAGTGCAGGTTGCGGATGCAATGGACGGGATTAAAATTAACTTACTGAATTATTTCATGCAGTGTCAGTATAATAAGAATAAAGGCCGTTAAAATAGCCGATATTTGAAGAGGATAGACACGTTTAGAAGAATATAAGTAGAACTAAGACTAATTTTTGCATAACAATATTACGGAGTTTCTTAAATTTAAGATTGTATTTTTTTAATTTAAGAATTTACTGAATTCACGAAAAAAAAATCCCATGAGTTATTGATAGCTTAATTCATTAACTATAGTTTACTTATTAAAGTTCTTATTTCTAGTTTTATATTAGCATTAAAAGTAAACTTTTTTTAAAAATGTATTTATTGATACTTACAACTGTATTACAATAATACAAGTAAATAGGCTGAGTGATACATAATGACATGGGAATGACAAGTAGAGAAACTACCCACAAGTTCAACTAAGAAGGTCACGTGGCCATCTTTTCAGACGCCTCGGAGGATTATCGGGAATTGAAGAGGAAACTAGGTTTGAAACTAGAGGGTTTGAGTGGGAATGACGTTTGTTACGAAAGGATAGATACCGGGTTCGGGCCAAATCAGCAACAACTGGGACATTAAGGTCATTATGGATGATTTTATTCTTAACAAAATAAGGAGCATTGAGGATTTTACGAAGGATTTTGGATTATAGGGATTGGATACGGGAGGAATTCGATGGCTTAGTGGAGCCCCAAAGCTCTACTCCGTAAGTCCAAGTAGGTCATATGATGGTCATGTAGATGAGTATTTTGTAGTTAATTGGGAGCATAGAGCGTTTGTCTAGTAAGTGTTGAAGTACCCTGAAACGTCAAGCGGTTTCTTGGTTTTTCAGTCTTGTATGAGGATTCCAGGGTAATCGTTTGTCGAGATGCAACCCTAAGTATCGGATCTTTTCTACAGGCACCAGTGGGATATTATTAAAGGATACTGAAGGGCAGGAAGTCATTGGTTTACGACGTAAGGTAAAAGTGGTTTGATGCGATTTTTGAGGATTTATTTTAATTCTCCATTTTTGACACCATTCTTCAAGATCAGTGATATGGGATTGGAGGTTTTGGGATGCAATAACTGGATTGGTTTTGACTAGTACACATGTATCATGAGCATACGTGGTAAGGATAGTATTAGGATGAGTTGGGATGTCAGCTGTATAAACTGTATATAGGATTGGGCCAAGGTTACTACCTTGAAAGTAAAGTAAATAATCAGTGAAAGAAATTTGTTATATAAATAAATTTGTTATAAATCAATTCATATAACACTTTGAGAATAGTTTATTATTTATTTTTAATAAATAGCATTTTGAGGAATTACATTTAGCCGGTGGTAGTTAAGCGAATCATTAAAAATTATCGTGAAAATCATTTTCCAATTTCATTATAATGCAATTGGGAAAAACCACAATGCAAAGCCTTATGTTTCAAAAAATACACCTACTTACCAGTCGACCTATGGTTGTATGTTGAACGTCTTCGTGGTGGTGTGCTGTCTCATGTTTGGAGCCTGTTTGGGCTGTTGATCGTTGGGATGTATTGCACCTTTTTCTTCGAGATGCGATTCACATAACCCCTTTTTGTTTTTGGTGTCTTGATAATGCCTTGAATAGGCGAAACGTCGACTGGTAAGTAGGTGTATTTTTTGAAACATAAGGCTTTGCATTGTGGTTTTTCCTAATTGCATTATAATAAATAATAGTGTTTCTTTTTGAGTTTTTGGCTCTATTTTAGTGTTTTCCAATTTCCATAAAAGGAAGTGCATCCACGACCGAAAGGTATAAACCGTTTTATACCACCACCCGTTTTTATCTTTCTATACGCATGTTTTCCGAAATTTGAATAGTGTTATTTAATACAAAGAAGTATACTTTTGTTTGAATCCTCTTCGTTCTGTTAGTTTCAATATTAAAAGAAGAAACTGAAATACTACACCACCTGCGGAGCCCGGGAATGATGAAAGCCATAGCCATTTTGGCTATTACCAATGTAAAATATATTGTTGGTTGGAAGGACATGGAGACACTTAGCGTAGAGCGACAGAATCGTTCTAAATAGCTACATATATTAACGTCACTCTTGATAAATTACTCCTCTTCTGTTTGCCCTTTCCAAGCCCCCATTGTTTGAATCGATAGAAATTCCACAACATCCGTCCTAATACCCCATCCTTCCCATTATGTATGCTTCCATGTTTACTTACTATTTTTGAAATAGAAAACTGGATAAAGCACCAATTGGCTGAATACAAATAGCAGAGAACTTAGCACGACAGTATATAAAGAAAAATTCGGTGTCCTTTGTATTTGTAATTTATTTCTAAAAAAAAAACTATTCATAAAAATATCAAATTAATGTTAAAATTTACTATTATATTACTATGGTATAATAAATATCAATAGGTCAATGAAAATTTTTGCATGGTATAAAAAAGTATATTTGGCACTCAGGTGGTCTTACTAAGTACGGTATCAGAACTTACTTTGTTTACTTAATGATGTTTAAAATTATGAATATTTGCATCATAGTACATGTTACTTCCATTGATATTGCCATCTACCATATATACAGACTATTTAATAATAATTTTTTTTTTATTCTGGGACAATCTATTATGTCTTAGAGTGTAAGATAATAACATTTAATTAATTATTACAAAAATTTTTATATTTAGAAATTAATTAAGACAGAAAACTACTGCCTCACTATACATAAAGGATCTTAAAAGAATTAGTCAAATAGGAGAAATAAGGTAGTGGACTAATAATTCGAAGATGGACAGGCCAGCTTTAAGACACAAATGGTGTAACGGGCCATGGTACACGACGAATAAAATATTGTTGGCAGGGCTATAATTAAAACCTTCAGGAGAAGTAAATTACTATATGTCAAAAGATTACAGAACTAAAAGGGAAAGTATGCTCCAAAGGTGAACTGGGCTAGGCTAGGTTCTAGGCATATGTTTGTTGTGAATATTTGTTTAGAAGGAACGTACAAATAATTACTTCGAATGGATTTAAACTATTTATAATCACAATTATTATGATCAATAGACATATATACGACCACTTCATAGAAATGTTCTTTCTAAACTTTGAATGCTATGACATATCCGTATTTTCAACACATTTTTATAGGGGAGATACTGCAATAGTCTCTTTTGCATCGCCCTTAAGGTATTTGACCGAGGATGCTATCTAGTTATGGGACAGATATGTTACCTGCTAAAGCAGTAAAATAAAGTTTACTTGGATAGGGCAAGCAAGCAAAACAATAACTGTTCAGAGTTTATAGTAGGGCTATTGGTTCCTCGTATCAGCATAAATATACATATATATATATTTATTTCAATTAAGCTAGTAGTCAGGTCTTTTGTTTTTATTTTTATGTAAGTAGAAAAAGATTCAATTAATTTGTAATTTATTTTTGTTGTTGTGTTCTCTCTCCGAATTTTTTTTTTTGAGTTTACGAGGGTGTTCGTAAGCTGGCAGGGGGGAGTTAAGACAAGATGATGATCGCATAGTCGCTAATATCAAGCTGGCATTGTGAAAAGCTGTTAGATTCTATAAATAGAGGTTCAATATGGCAATAAAGTCAGTGTTAATCCAGTTATCGTACGAGTCATTTCATCCTAACTTTTCCTTTCCTTATATATATATATATATGTATGTGTGTGTGTTGTTCCTGGAAGTATACACACATATATATATATATATATATATATATATATATATATATATATATATATATATATATACATATATATATATATATATATATATATATATATATATATATATATATATATATATATATATACAGGGTGTCCCGAATTTAAATGGGTGAAACTTCAGGAACTTATAGGAGACCGAAAAACTAAGACATAAAGTCCTTTAGAGATTTGCTCGTTTTTGCTTATTTTGAGAGAATGTCGCTAAAAAAAAGAAACAAAACAAGTTTTCATTTTTATACTTATTTATTTACATTTATATTTATGTTATGTTCTTTTTAATGTAAATATTGCTCAAAATGTTGTCCTCTTGCACCAATGCAAGCATCTACATCTAGCACTAACTTGATAAATTGCAACTAAACATGTTTCTGATGATATTTGGTGCACTGCATCTATGATTCGGTCTCTTAATTGCTCTCTTGAGTTGATTGACACCGAATAAACTTTCTGCTTCAAGGTTCCCCATACGAAGAAATCCATGGGTGTCATATCAGGTGATCTGGGTGGCCAAGGTACTACTCCTCCACGTCCAATCCATCGTTGTGGATAATTTATATCCAGCCAAGCTCGAGCAACTCTGCTATAATGAGCTGGACATCCATCGAGTTGCAACGACATTTCAATCCGCTGTTGCAAGGGAATGTAATCTAAATAATTAGAAAAGTCGTTCTCCAAAAAATGTGTAAATGTGATACCATTCAATCTTCCAGGTAAAAAATATGGTCCCACCAGTAATCCGTTCGAAATTCCAAGCCAAACGTTAATAGCAAATTCATGCTGAAACCTATTCTCTCTAATAGCTCTGGGATTTTCAAGAGCCCATGCATGATAATTTCTGTTATTAACAATTCCTCCTCTTGTAAAGGTAGCTTCATCGGTCCATATAATTTTTAATGGAAATAAACTATCATCGCGATTTTTTTCAAAAACCAGTTACTAAAATTTAATCTCTTGACATAATCTTGGGATTATAAATTTTGAACTTTTTGAAGATGGTATGGGTAGCGATATTCACCTTTCAAAATTCGCCATATTGCTTGCCGCGATATTGCTAATGCAGCAGATGCTCTTCGGATGCTAATCTCAGGATTGTTATCGAAGTGGCGTTGGACACAATTTCTTCTCCGATAATCTGCTCTTACTGCTGCCTGGAATTGGTCGCCTTCATTACGTATTAAGAATGACCCAATCTCTCGTATTCTATTAAAAGTTAACGAAAAGACTCGTCGATTAGGCACTCTTCTATTTGGAAATCGGCGCGCATACTCCCGCACCGCTTCTAAAGCATTACCGTTACAGAAGCTATATACAAAAATCATATCAGCGTATTCAACATTAGAATATGTATGCGGCATTGTGGCTGATGCTATTCACACAAAAATATCTGAATAACTGACTGAAGACTGATTTAGGAATTATAATCCTAGAAGGAAGCCAAAATGTAAACAAATAAAAGAATGTAAAGGATAACATTAAGTGTTTACATATCTCACTGCCTAGCCTGAAAAACTTTGAAAGGTGATAATCGCTACCTGTAAATTTTTGTTTTGTTTCTTTTTTTGCGATTTTCTCTAAAACTAAGCAAAAACGAGCAAATCTCTAAAGCACTTTTTGTCTCAGTTTTTTGTCCCCTATAAGTTCCTGAAGTTTTGCCATTTAAATTCGGAACACCCTGTATATATATGTGTATACTTCCAGGAACAACACAAAAAAAAAAGGAAAAGTTAGGATGAAATAACTCGCACGATATCTGGGTTAACACTGACTTTATTGCATTCTTGAACCTCTATTTATAGAATATAACAGCTTTTTACAATGCCAGCTTGATATTAGCGACTATGCGATCATCGTCTTGTCTTAAATCCTCCCTGCCAGCTTACGAAAACCCTCGTAAACTACTTATTCTATACTATTATTCTACTTACATAAAAATAAAAACAAAAGACATGACTACTAGCTTAATTTAAATAAATATCATTCGTAATTAACAAAAATATTTCTATAAAAAAAGTTACTTTACCAAAACTATACACAAGAGAAGTGAAAATACACTGTTCCACTACACCTCTAAAATAAGCTCCATCAGTTCTTCAGATAAAATAGTAAATAAATAATTTAAGAATATAAAAAAAAAATGCTTCCTTAGCAATAACATTAAATACCGAAATAGTGTACACGGTTATGTGCTGGCTTCCCGAACTGGAATCTTGAGCTGTTCGATATGAGTTGCCCTATGTTTTCTGGGCTCAACCACACTCTGAACAGTGACTAAGTTATGCTCTCTAATAGCAATCACTCTGAATGGCCCCTCATAACGCAAAACATCCTTTGCACGGTTTGGCATAATTTTCTTGTACACGATGGTACCTATCCTGATCTTAACTGTAACTGGTCTCGAAATGGGAAAATCCAGTAACCATGTGGATGGAGTGGTTATATGCCGCTATGGCCCGGGGCATTGCCTGATCTGCTTCCAATCCCTTGTCCGCGTGAAATACTCTCAGATGTTCCTCTAGAGTATTGTGAAGCCATTCGATTCCCCCCTGCTTTTGGGATGCCCCGGCATATTCCAATGCCAGGCGACGCCTAAATCTTTCATCTCTTTCCTAAGCTGCGCATTGTCAAATTCCCTACCCCCGTCTGAGGAAATCTTATCAGGCACTTCATAAAACTGGAACCACATTTGGAGGGATCTACTGACTTCTGCCGCTTATTTCTCCTTCACCAGGTGGGCCATGGTTATCTTGCTGTAGGTGTCCACCACTGTCACCCATTTGAATCCCCACCACGTAAAAGGGTCCATCTGAAGCTCGGCTAATGGTACCGTAGGAGTATATGTCTCTGTGTGTATCCCTACTGGGGGGTGACGAACATACTTCGTGGTATTACAAATGTGACATTCGCTTATTAAGTCTTCGATAGATTTTCGCATTCCTACCCAATAATATTTTCCTTTCAACGCCACCATTGTTTCAGTATTCCCTCGGTGGTTCGTCTTTCCCTGGTGATATGCGAGAGTCAACTCCTTTTGTTGATCGGGATCACGAATCGTTTCGACCATAAGACAGCATCGGACAAATGATCTATCTAAACCTATTTTCTCGGCCCGCCACAAGTTTCGGATCTTTTCCCAGACCGTTGCGTTTCCGACGTAGAGGTAGTGGGTCGTGCCTGCTCTCGATGCGCCCTTTAGCACCCGGCACATTTGTTCTTCTTTAATTTCTTGTTGGGACCAAATAGTAACGATATAATATTTTTCATATTTAGACTTTTTTTTTCAGAAGTCCCGTAGTCTTCGTCTTCCAAATAATCTGACGAAGCTTATTGTTAATTACTACGTCTGTTAACTCCTCTATCTCGGTTTGTCTCTCGTTCCCCGATTCATCCCGATCAGATGAGGCCCCGTCGTCTTGTTGATCTGCACCGCCTTCTCCTACTTCGTCCGGGTGTCCAATCGTGCTCGAATATTTGGATATCTCTAGAATGTTCCCCTGTACTCTACTCGATTGCGTTAATGTGAAGAGCTCACGATAGCCAATCCGCTACAATATTTTCTCTTCCCGGCTTGTATACTACCTCCATGTTATATTGACTGAGCTGCTCTTTCCAGCGGGTGACTCGTGCTGACGAATCCTTCAATTTCTCGACCCATAGCAACGGCCTATGGTGAGTGTGGACCACAAACTTTCGCCCATACACATACGGTCGGAATTGCTCGATCGCCCACACGATCCCATGCAACTCCCTTTCTACTGCGCTATAACGTGCTTCCGTCTCCGTTAATCGTCTGCCGGTGTATGTCTACGGGACGCTCACCACCGTTACCTTCCTGAGATACCGTACCTACGGCGTACTCACTCGCATCTGTGGTGATGTGAAATTTCTGTGTAAAATCAGGAAAGGCGAGGATTGGTTCTTCCTGCAGTTTCCTCATGCATGTACGAATGTTATTTTGGATTTCAGGGTTTGATCACGATGCTCTGTCCTTTCTTTAGCATATTGTTGAGCGGCACAAGATACTCCGCCATTTCCTTCACAAAACGGCGATAATAGTTGAATGCCCTAATTGCCTCATTATTCCTTTGACATCGGTTGGAATCGCCTCGACCTTCCACATATCTGGTCGCAATCACTCCTTGGATATAGTATGCCCCAAAAAATTAAGCTGACTCTGACCCATAACAGATTTCACTCCGGATAATTTTAACTCGAACCGGCGCAACCTTGTAAACACCTTACGAAGATCTTCAACCTGGCGTTCTTATGATTTGCTAAACATGAGTAAATCATCCATGTATACCTGGCAAAATGATTCGTCCAGTCCACGCAAAAACTTATCCATGAGGTTTTGGAAGGTGATCGGCGCATTTTTCAGACCGGAGGGCATCCGTGTAAATTCGAAATAACCCCACTCAAAGGTGAAGGCTGTCTTGTGCTGGTCTCGTGGGTGAATCCGAATTTGATGGTATCCTGCCTTCAGATCAAGGGTTCTAAAAATCGTCGCCCTCCCCAAGTCGGTCTAAAATGTCATCGAATCTCGAAATAGGATAGCGTTCGTCCAAAGTATTCTCATTAAGCTTCCGGAAATCCACTACGACCCTGTACTTCTCCCCCTCCGCACTCTTTTTTTTTACGGCCCATAGGGGGTTATTGTACAATGATCCCTAGCATTTTAAGGTTATGTAACTCTTCCCGTAGGTGTTGCCGTAGTGCTTACGTGTACCGACGTTCTTTAACATATGTCACGCTGTATTGTTTTAAAGGGATATCGTGTACCGTTTGCCCTGTAACACTGAGGATTTCCCCTTCATTAAAAAATATATCCTCGAATTCTTTCTGAAACTTCTTCCTACTACGGCTTCCCTTGCTTCTGGCTCGGTCTCCTCTCCTTCTGTTTCCGACACTGCAGAGGAAATAGTTGACTCGGAGGGTCGCCTCCTTTTCCACATCCTCTGTGCATTTACTTCCATTGGCTCCCCTCTGTCCACCACTCTTCGTCTTATATATGGGCATTAATTTAATGTCCTTCCGTTCCGCATTCATATTACCTGCAGCGGGGGCATTCAGCCACCAGGTGCCCCACTTTGCCGCACCCGTGGCATTTCCTTTCCTCTCGCCGCCTGTTTCTTCTATCCGGTGTTTGTCTCTATTTCCGAATTGGTCTCTCTCTCCTATTGAACTTGACTTCACTCCGGCTTCCAATTTCCTGTCTTGACCGAGTCCTGCCTATTTGCGTTCTCCTAAAAGGCACCCTGTTCAATCCGGGTTCGTGGTCGTCGCGTGCCGTTCCGAGCACTCGAATCTACCATTTCTTGGGCTTATTTCAAGAAAGGCTTATCTCGAGGAACGCAATCCTTCTTTCTGTGTCTCTGGCCAATTGCACTTTAAAGGCCGTGGTCATAAAAATCATCCATGCTTCGAATGCGCTTTATCCATGACATCTCGCAGTTTTTCATTGATCCTATTTAATTTTGCGATTAGACCTTATGCATATTGCTCGTTCGACTGCTTAGGTCTCTTCGTTTCTCAAACCATTCTTAGCATGTCTTCCTCTGGGCCCGATCGCCCCCTCTGTACGCTTTTCTCAATCTTTCTTTTATAACCATCCACGGGGTATCCTCATCCGCCTGTATCAGGTTCAGCATGCTTCTTTTGACCCGGCGTGCTAAAGCCACCCGTAGCCTTTTAGCATCCAGCTCGTCTATGAGATCCGCGGCAACCTGGGATTCGATACTGAACATAATACCATCACCACCTCAGAGAAATGGTTCAGCTCCCCCATATCGCCATTGAATTTTTCCAGATCCGAGATCTCTCTTCTTACATCCTGTGCGTTAGGGGTTTTTTTACTTCGTCCGTTCGAGCGCGTTGGTTTCTTCTACGATCCTGTTCGCCTCCCTCACAGCTAGGTCCACACGTGCCATTGCGAGCGTAGTCGTCGGTAAAGGCGGGAACTCAGGGTCCACCTGTTCCGCCTGTATCGGTGGTTACGGCGGTGGCGCAAGCGTTAATGTAGCTGGCCTATGAATGTCTTTCTGTCTCGGTTCTGTCATTATTATTTATGACAACAAGAGAGAGAGCAATAGAAAAAAATGATTAAGAAACCATTATGCAAATGTAAACATAGGAGCTTTTAATATTATGTAAATAAATAAATTAGGTGACACTATTACACAATTTCATTTCTTTTTGTAATGAAACAATAAGATAAACATTTCTATATAAAATGGTATGTTATGGTATTGATATAGTGATATACATATGTTATAGGATCAGTGAAGAGAATGGATTTGTTTGGCTAGGATACGAGCCTTGGTAACTCAGTGGTTAGAGTACCGCGCTAGAGCCGCGAGCTACCCGGATTCGAATCCCGGCCAAGACATAATCTTTTCATTTCAAAATAAATAGAAAAAAAAAAAAATATATATATATATATATATATATATATATATATATATATATATATATATACAGGGTGTTTAAGGGTTAAAAAGTCAAACTGAAAAATTTGAACTAAGGTCCCCAAAGCAAGAAAAAAATTTTCTATGAAGGTATGTCCACAAACGCTTTGTTCAGGAGATATTCCATCTAAAGATTTCATTGTTACGAATTATTTAGGTATAGTAAATAAAAAAAACTTATTTTATTTGTCCCAACTACTTTATTTATTAAATGTAAACCATTAACATTCATATTAAATGTTCTAAGTGATTTTCTTGAGCATTTAGATAGGCTCGGCATCTTTCTTCAACAGCAGCAGTAGCAGAACGGCACTGGATATGTGTTATTGTTTCAGAAGACTCACTTATCCTTCTTCGTTAAGAATTAAAGTCATTCACTGGCCTTGCATAGATTTTTGGTTAATGTCACCCCAAACAAAAAAATCCAGTGGTATCAGGTCTGGAGATCGAGTCCACTCAGAATATGTAGTATTTTAAATGTAGATTTGATCCAAACTTTTGAAATTTTTGTTCAGATGATGCCGGGTTTGGAAAAATAACAGCAGAGTTTTGTTTTTTACGTTATATTGGGCACTTTAAGCTAATGTTGTAGCATATCCCATATAACTCCAAACAACACATAGTTATAACATATTATATTTATTAAACCTTACTTAAATTGTTATGGTTATTGTTATCGTAATGAGATTATTCCAAAATATTTCATCTGTTTGATAGTTAATCCGAAAGAGGGGTAATATTAGGGGCAAAGGCTTTTTCGAAGAGATGGGAGATCTCGTTGCAAATATCAGGGAGGGTTGTGCGATAAGCCTTGATCGTCCGAGGCATTAGCGAAGTCTACTCATCTTCCCCACCATTCCCGAGTATGAAAATTAAATTTGAGATATATCAAGTTGTATAAATCATTATTTTTAAATGTCTTTAACATCACGGGAACAGAAAAAAAATTGTATCGCATGAAATCTCAATTTTCCGAAATAACTCTTACTAGTTTTAATTAAATTCCAAACAAGCAACCGAAGTGTTCTAGGGGTTTAGAAGAAAAAGGAAATAAAAAAGCGTAAAATAAGGCTAATAAATTAGATTTCTTGGCATAAAATAATATTTTGATTTATTATTCATTATTATTTTCTTGAAATAAATAAAAACTGTTAATTTATAATGCGATTAAACTACAACACTAAATAAAATTAGTTAACTTCTTCTTCTTTAGCTTCCCTCTTTCGTGCCTTCTCAGCGTAGAGAAGCATCCAGCCAGGAATTCCATCGTTCCCTATTTCTAGCTAGGTCCTGGCCTGCCGGAGGTCCTTCCCCCTCGCCCTACTGAGTCCATCAATGTAGTCGAGATTGAGGATTTAGGGGATCTCTGTGGTCGTCCAACCTTATAATATGGCCAAGCCACTTCAGCTGGCGATTTTCCAGGAGCTGTTTCAATGGGGCCATCTCCAATTTCTGACGAATCCTGCATTGCAAACCCGGTCTCCTTGTTTTCCAAAACGTTCTCCGCAGAAATTTCATTTCGGCAGCGGTGATTATGCTCTCCTGCCGGTCTGTTATCCAACTTTCCACTCCATACTAAAGTATGGGCGGATAAACTGTCTTGAAGATATTGAGCTTGACATCCTTGCCTGCCTCTCTCTTCCCT
Source organism: Arma custos (assembly GCA_037127475.1). Lineage (NCBI taxonomy): Eukaryota > Metazoa > Arthropoda > Insecta > Hemiptera > Pentatomidae > Arma > Arma custos. The sequence continues at coordinate 111,555,782 of CM073761.1, read as the reverse complement.
ACCACAGTGTTACATAGTAACACATGGTAGTAAACTGCAGATTGGTCTATCAATGTACCTTAGTATGTCACCACTTATAATTCTTCTCCATCATAGTATATGTGGATATCTTTCTTCCTTCCACATTGTAGGGTCTTACTTATGTTGGTATTTATAAACTTCCCTTTTCGGTGAAGCTCTTCATACCATTCTATGACTGCCAGCTGAAACTTTTCTACAGAATCCGAAATCAATACCATGACGTCGGCGTAGAGGAGAAGCTGTATAACTACTGAGATTCCTACGTCCCAGGAATGTTCTGTCCGTTCTTCTCTTACAAATGGATGCAACTTCATCCATGAACAGCAAGAATAACAATGGGGTTAGGCTGTCTCCTTGTTTGATCCCCTTTGCAATATTGAAGCAATTTGATTCTAGCCCCCTCAGCCTGACTATTCCTTTAGATTCTTGGTATATAGATTTAATCGCCTCTGTCCGGTTTCTTAGAATGTTCTTCGCTCTGAGAGCTTCCCATATTTCATCTCGTGGAATCGAACCAAAAGCCGATTTGAGGTAATGAAAAGCCAAATATATGTTCTTATCGAGATATTTCTTATTGAAAAAACGTGGTCATAGGTTTGGGGCCCGGGTCAGAAACGAACTTGCTCTTCTCCTACTAGGTGCTCAACTAGTGGTCTTAAGCGAGCCTACAAGATGGATGTGTATTGTTTGTACGCAACAGGTGAGAGGCCTATGGGTCGGTAGTTAGAGCCTATCCTTTCTTGTGAATTGGTATTATAATATTATATTTCCAATCCGTTGGGATCCTTTTTTCGCTCCAGGCTTTCTGTAAAAGTATTTACAATGCTCCCACTATCTCAGAGCCGCCATTCTTTATTAATTCAACTACAATACCTGGCGCTTTTCCTGTTTTCATTTTGAATATTTAATTTGATTCATTAATTGATGAATACTTCAATCATTTGAATTGCTCTCGCTACTTTCTCTTCCTCAATCGCCTGGTCGTACTTTTCCTCATTCCAGATTCCATTTCGGTTTGTTGAATGGCAATCATCATTCCAAACTGACTCACATAATGCTGTCTCCAGACCTCCAAGATAGCTTTGTCTTCCGTAACCACTCTTCCTAATTCACTCTTCACGTATCTCACTGCTTTGCATTTTCGTCCTCTTAGAGCTTTAATGTTTTTTCCAGAAAATCCAGATATTTTCCCGATGATCATGATCCTACATCCTTCCGAATTCCTCCCACGATTTCTTACTGCTGCTTTTCTCTTGTTTCGGGGAAACACATATGCTCGCCATTTCTCTGGAGTTTTGTTCCGACGGTATTCCTTCCAAGCTGTTTTTTTGCATGACTTGCATCCTCAGTTCTTCGCTCCACCATGATTAAAGTTTCCTTTTCGTGCAAATCTTTTTCACTGCAGTATTGCTTCGTACTTATCTCTCTTTTGAGGATCCTGCAGCTTCTCTACCTCAATCCTCAAATAGGCTTTCATCTTCTGCTTTATTTCCTTGAGCCCTCGGGTATCAGCAACCAGGAGCATGTGGTCGTTTCCCATTTCTGCACCTCTGATTATGTTTACATATTTAAAAAACCTTCTTATGTCTCGGCTGTAGATGAAATAGTCTATTACACTGTTGACATTTCTCTCAGCGGTTGAAAATGTAATTTTATGGAACAGCTTATGCGGGAAGAATGAGTTCCCCAGCAGTACATTATTATCAATCCAGAAATCAATAAGTCGCTGCCCGCATTCATATTTATTCTGTTCTGCACCGTGCAATACCATCACTCCATGTGCTCTTAAGTTATCCTTGCCTATTCTAACATTGAGGTCTTCCATGATCATTATGATTCGATATCTGTCCCTAGCTTTGGTTATGGCTCGTTCAAGGTCGCTATACAATAACTGTTTATCTAGGATGTTAGCATGGTTTGTCGGGGCATAAACTTGTATTAATCGAGTTCCCAATCCTCACATTTATATGAGATGCGATTATGAGCTGACCTACTGCTTCCCATTTTACAACTTTCCTGTATAATTCATCTTTAAATATAAGGCCTGCTCCTTCTACAGCTCGGTTTCCTGGTGGGAATCCAGAGATGATCAGACTGTGGCCTTTGTTCATTTTAATTTCTCACCCTCCTTTCCTTTTTATTTCACTTAATCCCAGGATATTCGTCCTGAACGTCATAAATTCCTCAATGATCTCCATCTCATTGCCGGTTATCATCAGTTAACGATGAATAACAATGATCTACAATAGTGATGTTGGAAAAATATCCATATATTATTTTTAGTTATATCGATATTTTGTTCAATAATATTTTTCCTGATCGATATCTTATATATCACATATATTCGCGTATTGAATAATCAAAGTTTGGCCAAATTCCTATATATGTATATATATTAACGTATCTAAGTTTGGATGTGTAAAGTTACCTAGATTTCTATACTTAATGTCCCTAAGTTTGGCAAATTGTATTGGGTCGTTTCTTATGAAATGCTCATTTTAATAATTTCTAAAATTCAAAATGAAATTAGTGGATTTCTGTTCTTTAATGTGTTTATGTTTACAGATTGTAATGAGCTGTTAACCCTCTGTCCCTATATATATTAAATAAAGCAAAATGGTCTGAATATCAAAATAGGAAGAAGTTGAGTATGTACGATAAACACTGTTTTTCCAGTGATTAAAGCGCTTGATCATATTTAAAAGATAAATTGGAGAAGGCTTAGAGGTGGGACGGTGGGGGGTGGGTAGATCCTTCCGCTACTGTAAAGACGGCAAATGAAGCAATTCAATTTCACGCTGTCGGATCCCGGCCGCTGCATGGATCAAGCCAGTCCATCGGCTGCCTAGTTTCCTATTTTTAAACTGCCAGTCCCTGCTTTACCTTGGCAATCTCCTTTTTGGACCGAATACAGCCTCCAATCTTACCTCTCCATCGGGATTAAACTAATCCTTGGGGGGTCCAGTTGTACATCCAAGGGAAACTCACTTATAATTGACCGCTACCGTTCATTCCAACATAATCTAACTACAGCTGTTTAATATAAAAAAATAAAAATGATATACAGCAGACTGCGTAATTTCATGGATATTTACTTATAATTTCATTATATTTCAATTATTGTCAATGCGATTAAAAAACAATATACAAAAAGTACGTGAATTCCAGGTCTTTTCCATTTTATTTCGTCTCTGAACTACAATACAAAGAGGAAAATCTTTAACTTTTCACACTTCCATCTGAGCTCATTCTTTTTATTCTATAATTTCTTTTAACAATCTTAACGTACATCAATTTTTGATGCTCCGTAATCAGAACTGTGTTTGAAAAAAAGTTCATAACAGTAGTGTACTCATTAGTGAATACCTCGAGGGATATATTTGTGCACTATTTTCTCTTAATTTTAATGGATCATGCGTTGGTCTTGTAAAAACAAAACAATACCTGTGAAGTATTCTATTAAAATTTATTTAAAATATCCTAATAATTCGTAATGTTGCACTGATTAAAACCAACAGGTAATTTATATTCCACCCTTTAACGGTCATTCAACAATTTTAGCCTGTCACTATCAACTACTGAACTTAATGTTACTGTTTGGTTTAATTAAAAACCAAATGTTTTTTATTGTTGCCATATGCCTATTATAAAGAATGTAAAAGTTTAAGGTGCTGCCAATCTCCCTACTCTTGATTCCTTGAAAATCGTTATTTTTTTTCTCCTTTCGATGGCATTGGACACTTCCATACAGCCAAGCGTTATTAGATGTATCCCATATTCTCATTATGTGTAGCTGGAACCGACTCTTGACGATGGATAATAATTAATAAATGTAGATTAATTAATTAATGAAGAATTAGCCTTGATTCCTAACCTTAGATCTGTGGTACAATCAGAGTATGTAATAAGAAACGCATATATACTTGGCGGATGAAAGACATAAAGGAAGCAGTTAAAGAGAACAGATACTCTGGAAAGCAGCATCTCATGACGAATGATAGACCAAAATACGAACGCTATAAAAATAAGAGGAAGGAATTTAAAAAGTGGGGGCAATGCAGAAGAGAAAGAATTCGGAAGGAAGCTTGAAGAAGAAACAAAATTATTTTACAGATTGCTTATAAGCGTGAGAAGGGAAAAGCCACAAGTGCTTAAGTTCATCAAAGATTAGAAAGGGACTGTCCTTTGAAAAAAAAAATGTGAAAGAAAGATGGAGAGAAAAGTTCAGGGATTTACTTTAAGGCGAAGACGTATTCTCATCACTGGAAGAGATGTCCCCATTACGAAGAAAAGGAAGAAGAAGTCTACATATCTGAGGATTAACTCTAGGATGTTATAGGTGCAATAAAGCTTGAGAAAGTGGCAGGAAAATACGACATAACCCCAGAAATGTTTAAGCATGTAGGAGTAAGAGGGAAAGATATTTTACTATCACTCCATTTTTTTTTTTTTTTTTTTATAGAGAAAGAGGGACATGTAAGGCTAGGAATAGCCGATCTGGCAAATAAAGGATATAAGAAAAAAAAATAGAACATCCCAAGGAATGTGAAGTTACCACTTTAATTCCCATATTAAAAATAGTTGAGATATACAATCACGTAATATGTATCTCATTTGAGACAGATCACAGTAAAAGTAATTTACAAATGCAATGAGTTAGCTGTGTTAGTTTGTAGGTATCACTGAAGCATTTGACAGAATAAAACAAGAAGAAATCCGCAAAGCTCTAACACAGAGAGGAATTAATATAGGACTAAAGCATGCAATAATGAACGTCTATAGTTTTACTATACTAAATTTAGTGAGGACAACCAATTGTCACTCCAAATATTAGAGAACCAGTCTTGGGATAAAACAGGATTGCAGCATTGCGCCCTGTTCTGTTTATTCTGGACCTAGATTCAACTATATCTCAATCCTAAGCCTGGACGAGAAGCTTCTATTTGAAATTTAGGTACTTAAATAAACTTATCTAGTCAAAATAAGCAACTCTGTCTGAATTCCACGTAACTTTATTTTTCATAGAAATAACTATAAAGCTTTACTAGCTTTTTTCCACGGCTTCGCTTGAGTGGAATTCGTTCTGCCATATAAAGTTTCGTGGTAGATCATTTTAAATAAATAATTTAATTTTTTTTTAAATTTAAGTTACTCGTACATCCGAAATTTCAGATGTCTAGCTTCAAACCTGACGGATCCATACAATCTTTGAACCCCTATTATATTAAGGGGGAAACCCTTGGGGGTAGAGTATGGTTGACTGTTCTAAGCATTCAGCTATGGTTTGCTGTAGTTTTTTTATGCTTTCATATATTTCTTGTGGGCTGTTGAAATGGTTTTTGGGACTAAATGTGTGGTAAATTAGGTGTTTATAGGTGACCCAATCGATAATTCTTTGATAAGATAGTTTCGAGTAGGAATTTGTTGAATTTCGGTGCTGAAATGAATTAAGACTAGGATATGGTCAGAGTTAAGAGCGGATAATGTTTGAACTGTTATCGGTAGATAGATTATCTATATCAAATTTCATCACAGACGGATCAGCACAGCCGTGAAACATACATTCACACTGATTAACAAACGGGACGGACAGAAGTTTACTGTTGTTCGTGTCAATAAATATTGAAAAGGATTACTTAGTAAAACGGTTTCACTTGTCGTACAGTAGCAGCGATAAATGAACTATGTTACATGATATGTTTTGTTTAGCGTATATAGATATAGATACAAAATATATAGATTTTGGGAGTAAGAAACCCGTGAGCAAGTATACAAACTTTTTCCCTTTTTCACCTCCTTAGGGGTAGAATTTCGGGAAATCCTTTTTTATCGGATGCCTACGTCATACAATGAACACACCCTCCAAGCTTCAGGTCTCTACGATCAGCGGTTCAGGATGTGCCTTGATCCCTCAGTCAGTCATTCAGGACAAAGCATTTTATATGTATAGATCGATGTGTCTCCATTCTAGCGGCACAGCTTTATATAGGTTGTGGGCCACTTTTATAGATCAGACGTAATACGACAAACTTTAATACGAACAAATCTTTAAAAATACCAGCCGTCATCCAACGAGTCCTTAAACCAAATTGTATTACTAAAAATTTAATTTATTATTTCTGGGTCAATTATGATTTTGCATAATTAATTTTAGTACAGCAAAAACATGGATACGTGAGAGAGAGGGAGTGAGAGAGAGAGAGAGAGAGAGAGAGAGAGAGAGAGAGAGAGAGTGTGAGAGAGAGAGAGAGAGAGAGAGAGAGAGAGAGAGAGAGAGAGAGAGAGAGAGAGAGAGAGAGATAGAGAGAGAGAGAGAGAGAGTGTGAGACTAAATTTTAAGATTCTTAGCTTGGTTTAGAAATGTTATATTTTAACATTTTTCACTTGTATGACTCTGAAGTGAATGTAATCAATATGAAATGGAAGCTAGACGAGTTGATAAAACCAGCCGTCGACTGATTTACGGAATATGTGCTGGTGTTTCAACTGCTATAAATTAATAACGGTCGGTCATGAGTTTGCATTTTCAACGAAAGTCACCTTTTGAAATATGCATTGCATTAATGAAGTTCGGATCCACAGGTGGACTTTAAATTGTGAAAGATCGCCAAAATAACTTTGGGGGTAGGGAATGTAATAAATTTCCACGAGATTACAGGAATGAGATTAGGGAAAATAATTTTTTTTTGTTAATTCATTTTTTAACATGTTAAAACCAAATTGTTTTTTATTATGAAATATAATAATTACAACCTCTTTATTTTACCTCTAAATACATTGTTTAGGATTTTTATGCTAATAGTGTTATCAGCAAAAACAATTTGAATAGTTGTTAGTTATAGCGAAAAACAATGAAGAATTTGAAAGAATGATACTGACTGCAGTGCCTCCCTCTACAACACTATTGCATTCAAAGAATATAGCTTTTTTATATCAAAGATGCGCCTAATAGTTGAAAATATCAAATGTATTGTTACGCAAATTTAACCAGACAGATAGAAATGCCAATATATTTGTTTTGAATTGATTTCAGGTCCTGAATATTGGGGAAGAATTAATCCCGAATGGAGCTTGTGCAACAAAGGGAGGAGACAGTCACCAATAAATGTAGAGCCTCACAAGCTGCTTTATGACCCCTTCTTAAGGCACATAGTTGTAGACAAGCCCAAGGTAACAAAATAAATATTGCCAAAAACGATACACACACACACACACACACACACACACACACACACTACAGAATATATACATATACATACACAATAAATTAAGTTATTTTTATCTTTTACCTTGTGTCATTCTTTGACTGTATCCCCTGACCATTTTTCACTATTCTTAGAATGATCCAGCCTACCATTTCCATTTAAATATTAACCTATTATCTATAATTTGTATTTTACTTTTTTAATGTTCTTTGGTTTGCATACTAATGATTTATATATATCCTAATATAGTCTTTAATTGTGTCCTAAATTTTATGGTATTGATCTATTTCTTTATTAAAAAGGTTTATAATTGTATCTATTGTATTTTTTGAGTCTTCTAGTGCAAGTTCTATGGACCGGGGTATTTTATTATTTTCAAAGGTTTTTTGTAGTAATGAACAAGTCCTGGTCCCAGGAGCTAGCGGACAGGCGAGAGAAGTTGGGTCCCTCTGTCGCAAATGCGGCAGAGAGTCAGAAACACCAGCCCATGTGCTGGGAAAATGCCCCAACAACTCCCTCCTCATTACACGCCGACACCTTAGAGTCAAACACGAATTAATGAAGCTCCTAAAGGAAAAAGACTTCGCCTGCTTTGAGGAGGTCTATTGTATCGACACTGAGGGATCCACAAGATATGCGGATATTGTCGCATTTCCGAAGACCGGAAAGTAGCATGGGTATTGGATCCGACTGTTAGATTCGAAAATAATGACCAGGCGGGTGGATTGGAAAGGGAAAAGAAGGAAATATATGAAAAATGCATCCCTTTCCTAAAGGAGAAATTCCGCGAGACCTTCGGAGAGAGGGAGTTCACCGTGAGAGGCCTCTGGTTTGGGTCTCGCGGAACGATTCCGAAAAGAACATGAAGCTTCCTCGATGACCTGGGTGTCAATGGCAGGGATGTGGCTGTGCTCGCCGAGAATATTATTCTTGACTCCCTGGGGATAATTAATCATCATATATGTAGTAGCTGATGCCCCACATGCTAATATTTAATAAATTTTCTTTATTTTCTTGTATATAAAGACAAAAAAAAAAAAAAAGGAAAGAAGGAAAGAAGGAAGGAGGAAGGAAGAAAAAAAAAATACTGATCAATCCATTTCGGACATACTGTACTTTTAAGTATGCACTTAAAACAAACAAATTGTAATGTACAATATGTCCGATATGGATACATCAATATATTGTGTATTACGGCAATCCAATATAGTTGGACAGCATTGCTGCAAATAAAGCATTTCTCTCTCTGCGTAATAACCTAGTATCAGTATCAGTAGTATATATATATATATATATATATATATATATATATATATATATATATATATATATATATATATATATATATATATTGTACTGCAGCTGCACCTCACACTTCACAAAAGTACATCAGTAATGGCATTAATATTATTTTATAAATTGGGAATTTTTCCTACCCCCACACTGAAAGGTATACGGAGGATGGGAAGGAAGGAGAGAAGGAGTTTTCTTGTAGATTTTCTGTTGATAACATCGTATTGTATGGAGACCCTTACGTAAATCTGGGTCAGTTTAATATTGAGGGGATTCCCAGTAAGGCGGCAATCATACTTCCTTAGGTAGGTTCCACTGCAACATTGTCGAGAACCTCGACCTTCTGTTGAACGTCTAAGAGTAAACATTTTGATATTACATTTTTGGACAATGAGATTGATCATCCATCAGCTTAAGTATTGTCTTAAGTTATTGGCACAAGGTTACATATGATTAGATAGATAATACATGACTGTCAGTTTTATCAAACATAGCTGTTGAGGTAATTGGGGAAGGGGTGATATCATGAAGAAAAAACATAAAAAGGACGAAAGAATGAACCGCACCTTGTGGTGTACCGCTATATTTAGATTGGACTAATAGATAAGTCCATGTTCTTTATTTTGGTAGTAAATATTGAGTTATTAATGATGGGATGAAAAATGTCATATAGGGATTATAGAGAAGAAATCTTCTTTAGTTTATAAATGAAAACACCTTGTTTAATGCTCCCTAAAAACCTAAAGATGCATGCTTATTTCATTCAGGCCATTCACATTGCACTTTTTGATAATCCTGCTACATGATGTAAAGTATAATAATTAGACGCAAAGCGAAATGGAAAAGCAGGAATAATATCAAGATTGAAAACTTCAAAGATGTCAAGAAAAAAATAAAAACTTTTTATAACTGATTCCAATAATTTACCGAGAGTTTTAATAGACTATTACTTGTTACCTTGCTCAGAAATTTTATCTTGCTTGTGTATAACTATCAATTCGACTTTCAATTATTTCGTACGTAATTATTAAAAGTCTACGTAATTATAACGACAGCACCATACTTTTAAAATTTGAAAAATTAGGAACATAATTCTTGGTCACTGTTTCCATTTGTATTTTTAGTACATCTTCATCATAGGAGTGATATTAAATTATTGCATTTAGCTTTTTTTGTGAAATTTAAAAATAAAATTTGTAGCTATGACCGTGAACAACATTTGAAAAATTGGTGATTTAGAAAATCAAATTTAAATAGTTTCATATGAATTGAAGGTAATGAATACGAGCTGTAAACAACCCTCAACTTGGCCACTCCCCACCCCGAAAAAAACAGTCTTGTCGACTTCTACATCAATACTTTTTTTTTTTTTAGGTGAGTGGAACCTTGCACAACACTGGACAAAGCCTGGTCTTCAGGGTAGACAAAGATACCAAGAATCATATTAACATTACTGGAGGACCACTTGCGTATCGCTATCAATTCGAAGAGCTCTACATTCACTACGGAACAGTCAACCAACAAGGCTCAGAGCACAAGATCCATGGATACACATTCCCAGGAGAGGTAATAACTTGGTTTATTAATATTTATGCGGGCTTGAACATCATTAAAATGGCACTGTTCTTTTTACTACATTCGTTTAAATATTCCTAAATTTCAAAGACACGAATATCAATTTGTGCAAGAAGACAAATTTATTTTATCTCCAGCTGGTACAAAAAAGTTTTTTTTTGGCTCAATTAATAAAGACTAAAGTACGTCTTTTCTCCCTGTGCATTAGAAATTGAGTCAAAAAGTTATATGACAACCTAATTCGTCTAAATAATGTATTTTTTTGTACTGAAAAAGTTCAGGGTTAGTTAGGTACACATGAACACCATCCATTAAAATCAGCTGTTGTTTTAAAATACCAAAACTGATAAACATAAGTTCATTTGTGTTCAGGTTGTGTAAGTTATGGATCCATCACATATTGTACAAGAAGCAAATAACGTTATTTCAAATTTATTGCCAGCTAAATCAAGTCAGGTATGTAATAAAACGTACGATGACTTCAAAAAATGGTTTAATAAAGAAAATGTGAAAAGCATAAGTGAAAATATATTACTTGCATTCTTAAATGAATTGTAAGGTAAGATTTTATCTCTACTATATTATTTTACTAAATACCTATAAGAACGTCTTGAAACCTTACATTTTTATGCTTATTTATACTAATTGCACATTTAATTTCAGTTTTTGAATTTATTGTAAAACATAACATAATATAAAATACTATAGCGTATAGTTTGCCTTTTTACGTCCCGAGATAAAATCTTGTATGCCCCTCGGGACTAAATTGATCATTATTCCCTGCAATACTTTACTCCCTCGGCTTAGCCTTTTATCTATCCTTATCTGAATCTTTGAGTTAAACATAATAGGTTTCAGACGATTCAGTATTTTTTTTAATGTAACTGTTGGAAATGATTCTCGACATCTTAATTACTAACACTAGCTCTTCAACTACGGGTCCTAGCCGCATCAAGGCGTCGCCTCCACTCTTTTCTGTCTTGCGCCAAGGTCCTCCAAGCTCCATATCCAATGTAGCATCTATCTCGACCTCATTTGCCCTAAGTCGTGGACGCCCACGTTTCCTTTCTCCGTCGAGACAGCAACAGCTGTCTTTTCAGGGTAGCGTTGTCCTCCATTCAGGCCACATGTCCAGCCCATCTCAGTATAGCTATTCTTATATGCTTCACCTTGTCAGGTTCCTGATACAACAGATAAAGCTCTGCATTTTGTCTGAGTCTAAATTGATCGCCAACTCTTACAGCTCCAAACATTCTTCTTAATAGTTTTCTTTCGAAGAGCAGTAAACAGTTGGCATCTGCCCTGGACAGAGGCCAGGTTTTCGATCCATAAGTTAAAATAGGCCTGATGATTGTTTTGTACAGCATGACCTTGGTTCTTCTTGATATCAGACGACTTCGTTAAATTTTGGCCATCCCAAAATAAAATCTATCAGCGGCCTAAATTCTTCTTTGAACTGATGGACTGATTGAGCTATCTAATTGACCAGAGAACCAAGGTAGACAGAACTGTCGACACTTTCGACTGTGTAGGCACCAAACGTGATGGTGGGATCCGATTGCCTTGAAGGGTTAGCCACCATATACTTAGTCTTTACTTGGTTTAATTTAAGACCTATACGCCGTCCAGCATTCTCCAAATCAAGAAAATCCTGTTGTAAATCCCTCGGTGTTCTTCCCACTGTATCTTTATCATCTGCATAGGCCAGTATTTGGATATAATTAGCCAGAATCGTACCAGTGACTTGTAACCCTGATTCTCTTATGACCTTTTCTAGTGAAAAATTGAATAACAGACAGGAAAGTCCCCTTGTCTCAGACCCATAGTTGTCTTTACTCCTGACAAGTCATTCTGGATCTTGACCTGGCTTCTCGATTCCCTCATCAGCAATTCCACAAAGCTTATCAATTCTCTGGGGACATTCATTTCTTTCATACTTTGATATAGTTTCCCCCCAGATGATACTGTCATAGGCATTACTGAAATCCACGAAAAGGTGGTGGGTCGTTATATTGTACTCTCTAGTCCTTTCCATAAGAGTTCTCAGGGAAAATATTTGATCAATACATGATCTTCCATTCGTAAATCCATACTGGTACATTGCTATCTTTCTCTAGGCATGGGGAGTGATCTTTGGTATGCCACATTCAAAAGTAATTTGTAGGCAGATCTTAGGGGTGTTATACCACGGTAGTTATCACAATGCATTAGGTCTCCTTTCTTGTGAAGAAGGAGGATATGGCCAATGCACCAGTCATGCGGGAGAATTTTGCTTATCCAAACACTGAGCTGCAGATCTCGGATCACTTTTATAATTTCATTTCCACCAGCCTTCAGAAGTTCAGATGGTATGGTATCGACATATTGCAGCTTAATATTATTGTGGAGCAATTACTATTATATTATGCTACATCAAAATACCTAATAATCAAAAGTCCTACGCTTAAACATAAGAATATTCATAAGTACATAAGAACATCACCGGATTCACAAACTCGTAATCAAATTGATCATGTGTTGGTACAAAGAAGATGGAATAATGATTCAATATAAATTGATAAGTACAACTTACAATTACGACAACGAAAACTGATAATAAAAAAATAAAATAAAACCGTTTTTGTTAAAGAAATTTGATATAGACAAATTTAAAAACCCTTTAAAACCCAATTCAAGTTAGAGATCAAGAATATCAAGAATCAAGAATAATCCTGATTCAACGATGATCGTCAAAACTGTTCAAAAAGAAAAAAAAAAGAGAGTACCTTAAAACGAAAATTGTTGAGATAGAAACTAATAGAACCGAAAGGAATGTAAGGGACACGTACGAGGGTGCCTGCATTGAGTACAATAGGAGACGAAAATAACAATATCATACGGACATTATATGTAAGTTTAAAATCACTTTGACAGTGTTTTGAATACCGTTAGCAATAATCAAATCAAATATTTTTTGGAATAGCCATAAGTCCACTGGTTTCTTGATAATAATATTAATTTTTTTTTCTTGCATTTTTACTTTCATTTTTTCATATGGTCTTTCGTCTTAAGTTTTGTGTTGTTTGCTGTTATTTATTTTTTCTGTTGCGCTTTTTGAAGTTTGGTGAGTGTATATTGAATTTTGAATTTCTGATGTATCTATCAGCTGCTTTTATCTAACTTAATCAGCTGGGGTTATGGTTCCTTATGATTCATTAGTTGCATTTGAGCCTTCGAGGTGGGATGTTTTTGGGTGCATTATTCATGTTTTGTTTTGCTGTTATTCTCTTTCTACTCTGAGGATGCCTGAATGGGCGAAATATTAGACAGATAATTTCTATTTCTGTTTTAGTTTGGAGACTTAAGGCTTTTCGTTGGAATTTTTCCACGGTCTTAACAATAATCAAATCCCTTTTTCCGAATATCAGAGTGCCGAACCACTTATAGAAGGACCGACTAGCAGCTGGGGTCGATAGTATTCCTAGTGAACTGATAAAAGCATGCGGATAAGGAGGAGTCTTGATGGTTCACATTTTGGTTATAAAGATATGGGAAAATGAAAAAAATTCCCGAAGAATAGAAAGAATCTATATTCATCCCAATCCATAAAAAGGGGCCGAGGATGGACTGTCGCGGAATCTCACTCCTACCTAATTGCTACAAAATATTCTCACTAACCCTAACTAATAGAATTACGGAATACGCTGAGGAATTTATTGGAGATTATCAACGTGTTTTTAGAGGAAAACGTTCAACTGTCGATTAAATTTCCAAACACTAGAGAAAAATTAGAATACATCGGAAACGTTCATCAACTCTGAATCGATTTTAAAAAGACTTATGATTCCATCGAACGTCACATGATGTATAACGTATAAAATTGGACAGGGTATAGCAGAGAAATTAGTAAATTTGATAAGGATGTGTATGAGTGAAACTTTCAATAAGAATAGATTGCTGATGATTTTTCGGAGAAATTCGAGGAATGCTTAGGTTTAAAACAAGCTGATTCGTTTTCACTTGTACTATTTAATTTAACACCTGAGTACGATATTTAAAAGGTAATAGACGCTGAAAAAGGATTGAATTTGAATAGTAAAATTTCCGTGCTTGGGTTTGCATACGATTTGGCAATGTTGGTTGAAGACGCGAAAACTACAAAACTAAATACAGAAACGTTAATGAATGCAGGTGAGGAAATAGGGCTGTGAGTAAATTCGAATAAGACATAGTATATGGCTAGTAGCAGAAAAAGGGGAGATTGTGGGGACATTGTTCTAGGAGGGAATAAGGTTGAACATGTCACGAAGTTTAAGTACTTGGGGTCACCCCAAGGACTTTATAAGCACTTATCTGATCATCACTAGCAACTTCCTGATAATCAACCCTTGACCCCATTATAAGCTCTGAAGAAGAGCTGCAATGTGAGTAGAAACATTGGCTTTCAAACAAACATTTCTCCCTATTTAAGAGAATTTCGTCTGACCTCCACCGGGACCATTTGCTTAGTATTTTTATTTAACCATATGCACTAATAATAATTACAAATTCAAAAATTCCCCATCAGTAGGCATTGCCTCATAACCGCTAATTAATAATTCCCTAATAAAACTCGATCCATCATCTATAACAATAATCATAAACATCATCTATAACAATAATCATATACATCATCTATAACAATAATCATATACATCATCTATAACAATAAACATATGCTCTAATAATGGAACATGTCTCATTCCGTGTCTGTTTTGTGACTTGGAAAGTTTATCATTTGATTTGTAAAAGGTTGCAGTTGACTTGGAAAAGGTTCAAATAGACTTGGAAATGATATTAATATATATAAACCCAAGACATCCTCATATGAAAAATTAAACACTCCTATATTAAAAAAAATAATCCTAAATAATAATAATCCTATAATAATAATAATCCTATAATAATAATCCTAATATAATATATATATATATATATATATATATATATATATATATATATATATATATATATATATATATATTATATTATATATATATATGCATTGCCAAGAGGAGTTAAATGAGGTTCTTGAATGACTGACAATATTTCATCCTGTACGAAGTGCTGCAAATTTTTGTCCTCAGCTGTACCTTCATTGATGGTACCGTTGTTGATCTGGTCTTGGCCAGATACGCACTTGGAATGGCGAGTTAGAGTTTGATACTGGAATGATAGATGAAGTGGAGTGATACAGGAATGAGGTGGGGTATCGGAGGCAATTTGGCTAGCAAAGAGATGGATGCCGTTAGAGGTTGAGCTATAGCAAGTTATTGGAGCTATTAGAGATCCCTCCTCGATACGTCAGAGTGACATTAATACTCCAGCTCCCCTCCATCTTCTTAGCCTAAACCTTAACCTTCTTCTTAAAATAACCTGCAAACACAACAACATTTACTTGCATTCTTATTAAGCCTTTGTAAGTTTATTTAGGTTTTAATAATGCGTCAGTGTTTTTTTTTTAATAATAGCAAGAAGATTTTTCATGCTGTTGAAATTTGAACTGAATATACTTATATACTAATTCACTTTTTATTTTATAAAACATAGAAGAACTTTGCCAATGGGGTAGTAAAAAGGTGTGAAGCAATTTGTTACAAGAAAAATATTCAGTTTTTTCATTGCCTTTTTAGGGATAAAATAAATTTCAACGTTTATTAATAACTAAAACAGGATATAATTTTAGTTTTTAATTTTTGAAGAAAATATTTAATAAATAAAATTGAATACTTAGGTAAAAATATTAAGATTGACACTTTTTATACATAAAATGTATATATTAGAGTGGTTTTGAAAAAATTAGGCTAATATTAAGTTTCTGCCTTAAATGATGTTCTTTGAAGAAAAAAAAGTTGTTTATTTGAGTAGAAATTGATCGGTAAACTGGAAGTTTGCTTACGTTTAACAATATAACTGATTAGCCTTACTGTCAAATTTTTTTAACAAATTATATCAATAAAGTATGTATTGAGATTTCATATAATTATTCCAGGATCGGGTAATAATAATCCTGGGGTAGCTCCCACCTGACGTAGAAGGAGACTAAAAGGGGGACAGCGGTGGGCTAGAAACCCATCCTATAATGCTAAAAACTCAACAAAGCCTCGGATTTGGACGGATAATTGGTAAACGACTGTTATATCCTTGTTTAAATAATAAGTAATGAAGTAAAAATAATGTAAACGCACGGGTATGTAAACACTTCGTATATTCTTATAGAAATGAAAGAACAATCATTCGTAGGTTACAATCTAATGGTAAGAAATCGATTGTCATATGCTACGGTCATAATCGATATATAACAACGACCTGACTTGGAACGGAAAAAACATCGTCGTGGACTGGATAATTGTTTGTATGAGTATGGAATGGGTGTAGGGGAATTACAGGAGATCAGAGGAAAGAGCCTACAATGGTAGAATTAAGCAAATATATTCTAATCAATAGTAGACATGCCAGGAATACAGTCGATACAGGTTTTATGGCGACAAACAACTGAAAACGCATTACTATGTTAGATAACAATTATACCATCAGATACATTATTGTCAATAATACACATTCAGCAGTCAATAGATCATTATAAATTATATACATTCAGTTTTTTTTTCGGAATTTCATCGTTCATTTCATTGCACTGAAATAAACCAATACTACTTTAATCCTTTCATCAAATAATTTTCCTAGTTACGACCGAATCGTCATAAAGCTTAGCTATCCTGGTAAGGACTTAATTGGGGACTGAAAATGTTCTTCTATCCTTCGGTATTTATATCTATCCGGATTCGGGGATGGAGCCCATTCTTCCAGTGGTTTGATAGGCTGGACCTCGACTGGGTGGTCTCTGATTGGGTGGACCTCGATTGGTTGGCTTCCGATTGTTTTTTTTAGTTTTCCACTATTGCATTTTGAAGCCATAGATTACTTAATTTATATATATATTCTCTGTTGAAATTTTCGGGGTTCTTTGCTATTCCGGTTGGTTCTAATATCTTTTTTTCTGTCTCTTAGTATTCAAAAAATGTTCTGCCAATGCTGATGACTTGCTGTTTACGCTTCTAATGGGATCTGTAAGTCTTGTACAATATCAGATTCCCCGTTTGCCAGAAGTACTCCTTCCCACAGGAATATTGAATGCAGGCGTCTCGAGGCATGAGTCATCGTTTGTACTACTTTGAAACTGACTTACTTTTTGTTATTACTTATTACCATTACTTATTGCCCACAAGTGGCAGATTGTAATGCTTCAATAAAGTGTTTTTTTCTTCTCTAAGTGTCTTTTTTCCTTTTTCAATTGCGCCGGTTCCGAAATCCTGATATTTATCAGTGTTGTGATCGATCCATGTTTTGCTGCAGGATGTTGATGAGAGGAGGCACTCAAATATTTGCCAGCATGCATCGGTTTTCAATATATTGAGTATCTCAAACGATTTTCTTTCTTCTCTACTCTTACTTCCAGAAACGTGATACTTCCTTCCATGCTGAACTTAACATTCTGGATGTTATTTATGTGATTAAAGAATTTTTCTATGGTTCCCATACCTTCTGACCAAATAACAAAAGTATTATTTACGTAGCAGAACCCGTACGAGGGCTTTTGTGATGATGTTTCCGGTCCTTTCTGTTCCAAATCCTCCATGAATAATTCAACAGCTTGTGAACTTCACAATGTAGTGCATTCTATTGAACAAGAAATATGCTTTCAAGCAATTTAGAGTTCTTTTTGATTAAGTAACTTTCCTATAATTAGAACCGTACCATCAACCTGTATTTTGGTGAATAGTGACCAGTATATCTTCTGATTTTATTTCTATAATAGAGATTTTCTTCGCAACTTTATTTGAATCTTTGATGTGTTGTTCAGTCTTATCAATGTGTTGTTTGATTTTCATGCCAATCTAATTTTCTGATTCATATATAGCTGAACCAATGGAATTGACTGTAGGACGAAGAGGTATCCCTTCCTAGTGGATTTTTGGGAGGGCTTATATTCTAGGTAGTATCGGCTCGGACCTGGCCAATCTAATGACTGCCTCTACTTTGACACGGTTTAGAAACTGTATAATCTTATCCTATTTATTTTCGATGTTGGATCTTCTGTTAATTCTTCGTATGACCCATCATGCATCAGATCTTCCATTTTCTTTATGTAGTTTTCTTTTGTTTTTACGATTTCCCTAATCTGTAGCAAATCTACCAAAATGTCTTCTCATTCCTTTAATTCTCTTAAGGCTTTCTCTTCTCCGATGGTTAGATTCGACTTCGGTGGTTTGGCCTTCCTTAGGATTCTTGAGACTCCTATAAATTTCTTCAGCAAGCTTTTCTTCCATCTTGCTAACGATTGCTACTACCCTATTGTTAATCTTTTCAACTAGAATTCTTTTTTAAACAATTACAAAGTCTTTTTTCAATAATTGCAAACATCTTCTGATAGTTTTTCTCCAGCGAGATTCTTATCAGTAATTTTCACCGTCCACTATTAAGTTCTAACTAATAGTGGTTTATTACGTTTCAGTTTAAGATTATAGAATTTCTTTATTTGATTCGTCTTGGTCTTCTCTCTTTCGTCATTTGTTCCTAACTACGTAGCTTTGTCGGCCTTATTCCAGTCTTTTTTTGTACTTCCTTACTTAAAAATATGTGTTATTTGAAAAGAATATTTTTCAAAAACTCCAACTCTCTCTAGTCTCTGCATGCATGGATTTTATTATCATATATTTATATCTGATACATATATGTTTATTTATTATACCATGAAGGACCTTGGGCTTCTCGATGATTGTCCTCCACTTTCAAATTTCCAATACTCTTTTCCATGTTCTTACCCCCAAGAGATTAAGTTCTGCTTCCACATCGTCCAACCATCGCATTCTAGGCCTTCCGCTTTCTCCATTTGGATGTCCCTCCAGGATCAGCTTTGGGAGCCTATTTTTATCCTGTGAACGTGCCCCAACCATCTCAATCTTGCTTTTTTAATACAAGAAACTATATCTGGTCCTTAAGGTCATGGTTCCTTTTCATGCGCACACGATTTATTTCCTTGGTTGGGCCATACACTGTTCTAAGAATCTTTCTGTCCCATGTATTCAGTAAATTTTCATGCTGCTTGGATAGAGTCCACGCCTCTACACCATAGCTGACGAAAGGACGAAGTTTCGTCTTATATAGCCTTATTTTGAGGCTACGGGGTATAGAACTTTTTCTGAATACGGTTCTGAGGGGGCAATAGCATCTGTTACCGTTTTAAATCCTCGCCTTTATTTCATGTTTCAGTCTGTTATCTTCTGATATGATGGTGCTAAGATACTTGAATGTCTTAACATTTTCAAAACTGCACCCTCCTCCTTGGGGATATCCACTGGAGGACAGTTTCCTGGATGAGAGCATGTACTTAGTTTTATCTTTATTTATAATGAGCCCTGCCTTCCTAGCTGCCTCTTCACATTCCCAAATTACTTCCAAGAGCACGTTTTCATTTCTGGCTATGATGACCACATCATCAGCATATGCGAGATATTAGGTCATGTTGGTATAAATACATACCTCTTTGGTTGTCTTTATTATCTTGTGCAGCACCAAAATATACAACACTGGAGATATAGGGCCTCCTTGTTTAACTTCTTTTTAATAGAGAAGTCTCTGGAAATTTATCCCTGGACCTTTACCGCACCGCTACTATGTCATCCTTATAAGTTTTTTAGGGCACCCAACCAGTACAGCTCATTTCTTTCTATGGTAAATATATGGTCAACAGTAGATCTTCTAAGTTATATATATATATATATATATATATATATATATATATATATATATATATATATACATATGTTGTAACTTTAAAATTTGTTTACCCCTTCTCAATAAATAGATAAATAAATTAGGTTGATTAAACTGATGTGATAATGTCGTTAGTAATAATGTCATAAAAAGTGTAATATGTCCTTTTTGTTTCCTGAAAACAAACATAATTATAATGTATAATTATAAAGTTATATATAATCTCGCTGCTTATTTGTTTTTTATAATGAGCATTATTTTTGGCTTTTTAGTGTTTGAGCTATAATGTAATTAAAATCAGTATCTAATTATTTTAACCAACAATTATTTATACGATTTTACCTATTTATGGTAATTTTGATTTAAATTCGAATTGGTATATCAAAAAATGAACTTGTTAAGTATTGTCTTGTTAGCTTCATAGGTTTCCAACGGCTTCCATTCACGCCAACTCTTATAGAAAGTGGCAATATTGAAATATTATATAATATTTTTCTTAGTTACCACCATTGGTTACCAGCTTAATTTTATAAAGATTCTCGGCTGAGTTTTCCATGCGTGAATCACCAGTCTACTGTGTTCATTTCCTGTATTAAAGCAATGGTTATGACAATATCTCTGCATGAGACCATTACAGATATATTCTATATTGCACTAGTAACAAGTTATCTGAGATTTAATGTATTTATTGAAGGGACTGTTTCTAATGAGCGGCTAGATTGAGTACGAGAAATACGAGTACTGCCGAGTTCATTAAGGAACTTCACACTTATCTTAACTCGGTCAAGTTAAAATGGATTTGAATAAAGTTAAAAATGGATAAATCAGTTATTAATTAACTAATTAAGGGGATGAAGCCGGCTTCTAGTTTTATTTTAGTTGCTCAAGAGTGTTTGAGTTGGAACTGGCCCAGGACTTCCCACTCAATTATTAATCGTTGGGACATTCTGTCGACTGCCTCCCTCTACCAATACCCTTTTCCAACCCAACTACAAACTTGATGCCTCAATGCAATTAGTGGACGAACCTCAGATTAAGTAGGTATATGTAAAGTAAAATTAGTTCAGGGTAAGTCATTGAAAACCAACTTGTACTACACAAATGTACTATAAAAATAATGTCGAATTCAATATAGAAATTTTAAATCCTTTTAGTTGGACAGAGATTGGCATAGTGATATTGTAAGATGATTTATTAATGATACTAAATGTAATGGCATTGTAAATCTATGATCTACAGAAATTTTCATTTTAATTTCTTATAAGTTACTCCAATCTTAGCTTTACATTTTGGATCCATTTAGTGAAAAAACTTAATATTCTGTAGAGGGTAGAATTTTTTACAAATTTAACTTGCAAATATATTGAAACCACCATTTAAAAAGTGAACAGGAAACATAAAGTATCGCCCACTATATAATATAAAGTATTTCTTATTTCGATAACATCTTAATTTTATAAATACCTGTTAAGAATAATATTAATATAATATCATAAATATTTACAATATTTTTTATGAATCTTATAGCAAATGCAATCCTCTACATTATTGGATATTATGCATTTTCATTAAACTGCAACTTAACCAGAACTACATTTACCACCACGGCCCAATTACAATCAATCAATCAACTCGGGCTCTACAACCCAGTACGGGTCTTGGCCGCATCAAGGCGCCGCCTCCACTCCTCTCTGTCTTGGGCCAGGGTCCGCCAAGCTCTTGATCCAACGAGGACACCTGAATCCCTCTCGACCTCGTCCACCCATCTCAGTCGCGGTCTTCCACTTCTCCTTCTCCCATCCACATCCTCAAAGAGAAGTTTCTTCAGAGTAGCGTTTTCGTCCATCCTAGCCACATGCCCAGCCCATCTTAGCCTGGAAATTCTTATGTGCTGTACCACATTGGGCTCCTGATAAATCTGGTAGAGCTCTGCATTATACCTTAGCCTGAACTGGTCACCTACTCTTACCGCTCCAAACATTCTTCTTAACACTTTCCTTTCAATGAGCAGTAAACTGTTAGCGTCAGATTTTGACAAAGGCTAAGTTTCTGAGGCATAAGTTAAAACAAGTCTAATAAGCGTTTTGTGCAGTGTAGCCTTGGTCTTTCTTGATAATAGACGACTTCTCAATGTCTTGGCCAATCCAAAATAACACTTATTTGCAGCTAATATTCTTTTCTGTACTTCTGGGCTGCTCGTGTTTTCCGATTTGATCAGTGAACCAAGATACTGATAACCATCAACACCCTCAAAAGTGTAGTCACCCAAAAGTGATATGAGGTGCTGGTGGTCTTGGAGGGTTAGCCACCATGTATTTAGTCTTGGAATGGTTTACTTGGAGTCCCATGCGTCGTCCTGCTTGCTCTAAGGCAAGAAATGCCTGTTACAAATCTCTCTCTGACCTTCCCACTTTATCAATGTCGTCCGCATACGCAAGAACTAGAATGGATTTGGTCAGAATTGTACCGGTCACCTGTATCATAAATATTTACAATATATTTTATGAATCTTATAGCAAATGCAATCCTCTACATTATTGGATATTACGCATTTTCAATACTGCAACTTAACCAGAACTACATTTACCACCACGGCCCAATCACAACTAATACAATTACTAAATCGCAAGGGAGCTGGGGACAGATAAATAAAGAAAGCTATGACTAGTTGGTGCCTTATTGGACCGTGATTGTTGTGGTTTTCTTTGATGTTTGAATTGGCGAAATACTGGCAGTTATTTGTGTTTCTATTATTTTAGAGCAGGTATGGGCAACCTTTGAGATGTTGTAGGCCAAACTTTAGTGTGCAAATACTTTCGCGGGCCGCGTTTAAAAGTAATGTTCATAATTTTTGGCGATAGATATTAGACATGAAATAACACGACTTTGTTGTTATAATATAAATTATTAAAATAACAAAATGAAATGAAAAAAATAGGTACAGCATTACAATTAAATCGTTAAATTTGGAATTGTTACAAATTACGAAAGTTAAATAGCGACACCGAAATCAATGAGACACTTGAGCTTGAATTTGGGAAACTAATCCATCCATGTTTGGATTAATTACACTGATACAAAGACGTAAAGAATTTTCCAAGTTATCGCCAGTCAGCATTGTAAGGTGTTTTGATTTATTAACTTTCATCAATGAAAAGAACTGTTCGCATTTGTAAGTACTGCCAAACGCACAAATCAATCTGTTTGCTAATTCTCTAAGCTGCGGAAAATGGTCTTCTTCGAGGTATTTTTTGTAGAAATCGAAGAACTCCACGCCTTCAAATTTTGATTTTAGGAGTGAGTTTCTTGAATCTCGATCAACTCCATTTGCAAGTATATTGGAGCATTTTGTACATTACTTTTTGTTGGAGTAGCAAATAAATTGAAACAGTCTTCCATGTTTTTGAAATCGCTAAATCTGTTGGAAAATTGCTCCGATAGTAACTTGAGTTCTTCATCATATTGAGTATAAGCAATATCTTCATACGCAGAGAGCGTGGTGAAATGGTAACTGTTACCAGACAGCATATGTGCCGCCTCCCATAAGCAGATTTTGTTCTGAAACGCATTCAAATGGCTGTACAAATCATTCACTAACTGTCCTTGTTTTTGAAGTTTAAAATTTAAATCATTCAAATGGCCTGTAAGGTCGACCAGAAATACTAAGTCACAAATCCATTTTGGGTCACTCAATTCCAATAGTGGTTTACCTTTTATTTGTTTTATAAAGTCTTGTTTTATCCTATAAAGTCTGCTATTTCATTTCTGAGTTCGTAATTTTCCCTTTCCTTGGCCACTTGACTTCACAATAATGTGTTACGTCGACATATTCGGCGGATATTTCATCCAAAAACGCCTTGAACTGACGATGGTTAAGACCTCGGAATCGAATAAAATTAATGGTTTTTACTACCATATTCATAACATTCTGGAGTCGAATGGGCTTAGAACACAAGTTCTGTTGGTGGATAATGCAATGAAGGACTATCAAATCATCTTTTTGTACATTTAATTCAGTGCTTTTTCATTCGAAATTCCGATTAAACCTTTACGTAAGCCGACCATAGAAGGTAACCATCTGTGCATTCACCATCTCACTCACTTCCTGCCACAACGGTCCTACAAGGACCTGGGCCTCATCCACCACTGTCTGCCAATCACTCCGGTCCGTAGCTAGTCTTCGCCTATGTCTGATTCCCAGCTGGTGAAGATCGGGCTCCGCATCATACAGCCATCTAATACGAGGCCTTCCTTTGGGTCTCCTACCACCGAGCTTCCCAAACAACAGTCTTTTGGGCATTCTTGTTTCGGGCATCCTCATCACATGGCCCAGCCATCTCAACCGAGTTCTTTTTAAGAAAGGCATAAATTCTGGTTCTCCGTAAAGTTGTCGAAGTTCTTCGATATTACGGATCCTCCATGCTCCCTGGTGATAGATGGGTCCATAAATCCGCCGTAGTATTTTTCTCTCCCAGACATTCACCATTGATAAATTCTCCTTCGGCAAATGGTTTTAATGACTGCCAATTTTGAACTAACTATAAAACTAGCTTTCACAACATTAACAAGTTGTGTTCTTTGTTTATGAAATATTTGCTACTGTTTTCCAAATTTGCGGTAAACTTCTGGATTTTGTCTTTTCTTACATGTGTTGTCAGTGAGAGCAGCGTAGGATGTTTAGAGTAATCCCTCTTTATATTGAATTCTTTTATCACTGAAATGGATTTATTACACAGCAAACAAATGGGCTTACCATTGTGGAAGATAAAGAAGAATTCTTCAGTCCAATTTTTTTGAAACTGGCGACCCTCTGCATCTACTTTAAGCTTCTTTCCACCAGACATCATTTTCGTTTACTTTCCGTTCAATAAACTTAATAACAAAATATAATTATTATGCACTCAAGATGCACACAAATTCTCAAAGCAAATTGACGGCACTAGCAGTTCGCTAGGATATCGCTTGTCGATGTTATCACTTCGGTACCTCCAATAGAACTGAACTAAAGTTCGGGCCATCCACCCGCTTATATAGGCAAAATAAAGGAATGATCTAGAATCGTCTAGTGTAGAACAGTACAATTGCGAAGGAATAATCTTTTGTTGCGCCGCCAGTGAGCATTGATGTTCGCCGCCTCACTCTTTGATGATCGCCTCCACTCGGCTTGCTCGCTCACTTGATTCCTTGAGTATGAGTAAGTAGTGTAACATATTTTTTTAATTGGGTTTTTTCAAAATGTCTCGCGGGTCGGATCGCGGGCCAGTCATTGCCGACGTATTTTTTAGACGCTCGAAATAGTTTGTTTGGAATTTTTTTTCACATCTAACAAAAATGTTATGCCTTTGGAACTTTTGCTTTTCTATATTGGTTTTATTATTATTTTAGCCAATTTATTATGAAACCATCATATGAATAGATTAAATTTTCAAATCATTACAAGATTTGTCATTAAAACTTCAACAATCGTTAAATACAAAATCATTAATGTTCCAATAGTTTGAAAATAAATTATTAGATTAGATTTTCCAATCATTACAATAATTTCTCTAAATTAAGTTCTTAATAAACCCCACAACACTCGTAGAATTCTACATGCAGCAACCGACTGAATTCAACTCTGTTTTAATTTTATAAAAATACCTTGTAAAGAGGAAAATACGCTAGATTAGTTAACAAATATGGGAAGATAAAGTTAACAAGAATACCCATAATCTGTTATGGCTTATATTTCATGATAATCTATTATCAAGTACTTCTAACTTTTTAGCTCCCTCATGAATATCATAATAGAATAATTCTTGTGTCTTAAACCAGAGATGATTAAGTACATTACTGGTGTAACATAAATTCAATTTATAACATTGTTTATGATTTTCACGTGAATTTCGGCAATAGCTAGAATGACTTTATGATTAATCTAATAATTTCAAAATATCGAAGGTTACCTACATATATATATATATATATATATATATATATATATATATATATATATATATATATATATATATATATATATATATATTATTCTAATCCTTTCAGTTTTTCTCGCTGCTCTCGTACGATAAGTGAAACCTTTATACTAAGTAATCCTTTTCAATAAATTCTATAACATTACATACCAATCCTTTACTGACACGAGCAAAAGTAAACTTCTGTCCGTCCCGTTTGTTAATCAGTGTCAATGTTTGTTTCACGGCTGGCACCCACAGCAGAAACCACTGAACTCAGCATCTTGAAATTTGCAGATGGGTCCTTTGTATAATCTAAGAAAGAAATTTGGATAGTTCCAACCCCAAGGGTTTCTCCCTTAGTATAATAGGGGTTCAAAGATTGTATGGAATCCGGCAGTTTTGAAATTAGGCATCAGAAATTTTGGATGGACGAGTAACTTTTAGTTAAAAAAAAATAAATATTTTATTTAAAATGATCTGTCTCGAAACATTATGTGGCAGACCAAATTCCAAGCGAGCGAAGCTGCGGGCAAAAGCTAGTATATATATACATATATATTGCTATATACATATAAATTATCAGAACGAAAAATTCACTTAAACATATATTAATAAATGAAAGAGGACAGCTGAGGCAGAAGGTATAGGAGAGTTTATTGAAAGAAAATGATTGGCAGTTATATTTTCGTTTGTAGCATACTTGCCAATGGGCCTGGATTGTAACACTTTTGTGGATTCCTTAAATGTTTTTAGGTAGAGAGTATGAGGGGGAAGAAGCTGCCCTGGGGCTCACTCTTCTCAAAGGCGGTTCCAATTATTTAGGAACAGGCTTCAATAATATCTACTGCTTTTAAATTGACAACATATTTTAGATTTTACCCTCTCACCGTTAATAATAATTTTCTCTAACGTGTGGGTAATATTGATAAATAAAACATTCGAATTACAGTTTTCAATTTATCCTATGGGCAACAAACTGCTTTTATTTTTAATGCTGTTTGAGTTTTATTTTGAGTCTAGAATTGATCTATCCACGGATAGATTTATTTGTGATTTTATTTTATTGTAATTATAACTAATAATAAAAGTAATTAAATTAGCTGCCAAAAGTCGCTAAAAATATGTTTTTCTTAATAATAGCTTTTTAGCTCTAGTTGAAGAAAAAGAGATAAACTAATATTTTATTTACTTAAGATTTTTTCATATTCTTTTTGTTGCTGGTTGATATATTCGGACTACTCTTTTTGGGACCTCAGGTACTTGGACACCTACCCCACCCCCCCGGACAAATATTCGAGAAATATCAATATACGAGAACTATATGTTGTTGACATAGTTCCAGATTCAAGTCTCATCACATTTGTTTCAATAATAATTTTAAAATACCTAACAATATGAAAACATGCAATTTTTTTTATTTAGAGCTGATGTCTACAAATTCTGAATCTATCTCCGATTATTTCTTAAGCAGACGCTGCTGCATCCGCAGGCTCCCGCATATTCCTAATAATAACGTTATGAACCAAATGGGGTGGAGCCGAAGAAACTACAGATCATCAAACCAGAATATTTAAGTTTTCTTTAACAAGGATGGGACTGGCGGATATGCATAGAAGGCATATATATACAGGAGAAGAAGAGGTGACAATGTAAGTGATGTACTGAAGATGCAAAAGATGAAATAAAACTGCGAGAGGAGTATGCAGGCAGTAAAAAATCGCATGAAAAATATCTGAGAATCGGAATACAGTACTTGCACCGAAATAATAAGAATTTAAAGATTCAAAGAATTAAAAAAAAAAAAAACCTTTATTTGCAGTTTTACATATACAAGCAGCAATAAGTGTAAATACATGTAAAGGAAATTCCGGAACATGTTCCGGACTTCCTTTACATGTTTAAACAACAGTGATTTAATTAATTTAAGTTGTCTTTTATAAGTAAGTTTTACAATAGCAGGAAAAATGTAGAAAAAAACCGCTTAAAAAATCAAAGAATTTAGATTGTCAAAAATTGATAGTGGATTGCAATCATGTTGCTTTGACTATTGAAATTGCTTATTAAATAATCAGTGAAACCTACAAGGCTCCTAAGGTCAATTAATATTCCTCACAGAGAGTTGGGAATAACCTGCTAAAAGTGTGTTATTATGGTGATGATAGCTCTGTCTTCCAGTTTACAGGATTATATTGTCTAAATAGAAAGTGATTTCACATAACAGAAAGATAGTCGAGACCTCTGAAGTGATTCGGTGAGGATTTTAATGGTGGTGTATAGCAGTTGTGATAAATCTTTAGTTAATTTGTCAAGACTTACTTTTGTCTACCTTAGGCAAAGTATTTATTGTCATAATTTGAGACTTTGATAATTTCTCAGTTGTCATATACTTATGCTTTGTTTTATAGTTGTAAATATATTTCTAATATTCTATTTGATTTTGGGAAGCCAGAGTAATCATTTAAGCTATTTAATCAAATTATCTCATTTTAACGTGGATGCTGCTGGACCACACGGCAAAAGCTCAACGACTTTCATATACACCTCCAACAGATTCCTTGTTCAATGGAACGAGTACTTTAAATTTGATATATGGATTTTTTTTTTTTTTTGAGATCGATTTATCAAACATTATAATGCCTATAAGGTCCCTGGTTAACATTTTTTGGTTTCCTTTTAATTTATGCTTGTTTGGAGTCTAAATAGCACGAAAACGTGAAATTTGCAACAAAAAATATTTTTGGAGGGATTTCATAAATCCATTACGATACTGTATAAATTCATAATATAAATCCACTGTAATACAAACATAATCACATATCAACACATATAAAATAGAATTTTTAATAATTTATTGCAAAATAACGTGATAACTTACCGAATAAATCGAGGGTTAGATTGGAACGATACATGCTGAGAAACATTATGAAAAAAACCAGATAGAATACGAGTAAATACATATTTAATCTATTGTACTACACATTTATTTAAATTAGTTGTTTACATTCATACTTTACATTAGTTATGGAATTGAAATATTATAACAATAAATCCTGTTTAGAAGAGCATTTAGGTAATTATTTGACAGGAATCCTATTGTCATCTAGAGTTGACACCCAATATTAATTTGTGGATCACATCTATAATTTTCTCTTAATTGATTGAAAAAACATTTGGTTAGTGACAATAGACATTCATTTGATATAAAACATAAAATTATTGTTTGTTCTTACGTTTTTCTTGCCATTATTAGCTAAAAACAGAGCGTAGATCTCTCAAGTGAATAAAACCTCAAACACACTTGAATAAAACTGTGATAACAGGTTAGTTTATAGCCATAGATGAATTGTACTTCACTAAAGATCAGACAACAGTCCAAATTAAGTAGTAGATATACTGGAGTAATAATAATAATAATAATAAATTCTTTATTAATTCTAGGACTAGTCCCTTTAGAATAACATAACTGTACATTATTGTGGGCTTTAGAGCCTTACAGTACAAAGAAAAAAAAGAAGCAGAAAAGTCTATCTATAAAGCTGATTAAATAATAGTAAATAAAAAAATAACTTCTTATGGTATTGAAATAGAACCAAAATAAAAATAAAAATATTACTAAATAGAACTTATACCTTTACACACACACACACACACACACACACACACACACATATATAAATAGATATAGTAGGAAGGGTCTTGGAACAGGGGATAGAAGAAGGGGTAGAATTCCACAGGGAACCGAATCAGGAACGATCTGTCGAAAGCAGCGGTTCGATGGGCCTCTATATACAAATCGATAGGGTGTGAACGGGTATCACGGAATGGATGGAGGATTTAAATTTGAGGAGCTCATATATGTATAATAGACGGCGGGATTGGATAACTTTATTGAGGAAGGATGCAAGGAAACACTTACGGCGATAGGAAGGATACAACCACCTTAACTCTTCATAAAATCGGGAGACAAGGGCGTCCCTGAGGATCCCGTAGACAAAGCGTACAAAGCAATTCATCAAACGTTTTATTTTGGCTTCGAGCTCCATAGAGACATCCCCATATACGGCGCAGCAGTAGTCGAAGTGGGGGAATTCTAAAGAGGTAACTAGGAGCCTACGAGTTTCAAATGGAAATAGGTGTAGTTCAGTCTCTTCAGAATCGAAAAATTACGGCGGGATATATTGGAAATATAACGTTTTCAGGAGAGTGATTGGTCTAAAGTGATTCCGAGGATTTTGACTGTTAGGAAAAATTTGACGGGGACATTATTAAGGTACAGGCTTGGGGAATGAGGAACTTTTTTAAGGAGGTGATGGATGTAGTGGGGAAGGTCATTTATATAAATTGAAAATAGAGTAGGGGACAGAGATGAGGCCTGAGGGACACCACAGGAGAGGGAGAGAGTCTTGGATCGAGGTTGGCCTGGAACGACAACAAAGTGTGATCGGTTTGAGAGGAAGGATTTGAACACTATTGGATAAAGGAAGGTTTTGAAGTTTGGTAAGTAGGATGTTATGGTCAACTGTGTCAATAGCTTTAGAGAAGTCTAGAAGGATAAGGATAGTTAGTTTTTGTTGTTCGATGGAAGTCTGGAGGTCATGGATTATTTTCAGGACAGCGGATTGAGTTGAATGTACAGACTGAAAGCCAGATTGGAGAGGATTAATGAGGGAACGTTCTTCCAGGAAATTTGAAAGTTGGTTCTGCACTAGGGGTTCTAGCGGTTTTGAAAGGTTATAAAGAAGGGAAATAGGGCGAAGTTCTTGAGATGAGGAAGGGTTCGAACTTTTGTTTAATGGTCAGATGGGTTGGTGGGTCGGATGGTTTAATGGGCCGTTTTCCAAGAATAAGGGAATGTGGAATTTTGCAAGGAGAAGTTATAGATGTGATAGGGTATGGGTATAAGGGTGGGAAGACAGGATTTTACTAGTTTTACTGGAATTTTATCAGGACCATAATCATTGGTGCGGGATTTTAGGATAGCGGCATGTATTTCATCATGTGAAAGGTGGGAGAAAAAGAAGTTTTCAGGATTGAAACAATGATATTCGAAATCGGTAGCAAGTGAGGAATAAGGAGGTGCATAGGATATAATGTATTTCTTGAGATCATCTGGGGTGGATGGTGGAGAGGATCTGTTCGATGTGGTTAGATACTGGTAGGGATAATTTCCGGAGTATTTTCCATTTGGACTTGGGGTCAGGTGCGGTGGAAAGGTCGTTTTGGAAGTAGAGGGATTTAGCACGTCGAACTGCGGCTTGGGTTTCATTACGTAATTGTTTGAAACTCACATAATCACCTGACATACGAGTTATCCGAAATTTGCGTCTTGCTAAATCCCTTCTCTTTATCATTTCCTTTATTTCGGGGGTCAGCCATGGCGCAGTATGACAGTGTAGGGTTCGGGTTTGCAGAGGAGCGTGATTGTCTAATAAGGAATGTAGGTTTGAGGTGAGGGTAGAGATCATAGGGTCTATGGAGTTGTAGGAGTAAATAATGTTCCAATGGGCAGGATCTAGGTCAGGTTGAAGCGTTTCACTGGAAAGGAGGTCCAAATTTCGATATGATACGATTTTTGGAGTAAAGAACTTAACGGGTAGGTCATACCAAATCTGGATGAGGTGGTGTGATGAAAGGAAGGGCACAGGATGCTGGGAAGAGGAAAGGATTTTCTTAGAAGAATCAGTGACGAAGAGGTCAATCCAGGTGTCGGAGTATTGTGTGTGATACGTAGGATAATAAGGTGCGAAGTAAAGATTCAGAAAAAACTTCCTTCCTTCTTGTTTTATCCTTATATAAAAATAGTTACTGGATTATCAATAAATCTAACTAACGTCACACTATTATAAAGGTAATTAAACTGATTTATTTATTAAAACGAAACACTCAGGTAAATACTGGTCCATCATTGAACTTTTGGTTAACTAGGGAAGATTTCAGACAATAATGCTATAGATGTAACTAAATATTATTATCTGAAATGTTCCATAGATCATGGAAAGTCAATTTTCAAGTGGTGAAGATACAATTTAGAATTTATTAAAACGAAATCAAGTGAATTATATTTTTGGTTAAATTGTTTCATGACATAGCTTTTATCAAATTTCATCTTGTTTGGAAGTAAATTGTTTAATTTTTATAATTTTTGTACATAGGAGGTTCAGATTCAAGAAAATATTTCACGGGCACCGTAGATAACTAGCGCTTACATTTGTTAGACAAGAAGGCAACTTTGAGAAGTTTTAGATTAATTTAGATTCGGGAGTGCTACGACCGCCTCGCCAACTATTCCAAACATTTTAATCTACTTGTCAGCTTGAATAAATCGACCTTTTGGACAATACTTCTCCACAATTGCATGATTTATTTTTCTTTAAATAATCGTAATTAGAAACGTACATTCATTATCGTTTTTTTTAATTTTCAAATATCCAATGTAAACTATCTGTGAATTATAAATATGCATCGCTATAACATAGAGATAAACTAATTTAAACAGAATGATATATAAAATACTATTTTTATTTTTAACTATATTTATTTTTATTTTATCCCTCTTCCCTCTTACGGCAACTGTGTGTTCATAATAAATGGTCATAGGATTTCAAACTGGATTTGTCTACGTATTCCATCATATACATAAATAATAATCGAAAAAAAAAAAAAAATCGAATAAAAGTGAAATTGAATGTCATGTATTTATTACTGATTATTGAAATAGCTGCAGTTGTTATATCCCTTTTATGTTCATTCGTACATAAATATTCATATACTTTGTTTAAATATGCATTCACTTATTGTTCCTTATTAAACTGTTTATATATATATATATATATATATATATATAAGGAAGAAATAGTTGGGGGTGCAGTCAATAAAAACACCTTAATAAGTGTAACTTATTTATTGTGTGCCGACAATGTAGGCCATTTTCAGGGCTAAGAGAGAGAAACAAACAGAAAAACATATAAAAAACCTTGCAGTAACAAGAGTATAGTGACAAGTAATGTAGTAAAGTGCTACAAGTGTGGAAATTAAAATAGTGAATAGATATGATAATTAAAGATAATGAATATAAAAGTGGTTACAGAATATAATACAATTAAAATAGTGATAGATAAAAATAAAATTATAGATGATGAAAAGAAATTAAAATAGTGACAGATATAATAATTAAAGAATACGAATATAAAATAGAGAAAATAAATGTCCGGAAAGGATAAAATGTAAACATAATATAAAGGGAAAGAAAAATGAGGAGGTAAACGAAAAGATACAAAATGAGAAGATTAAAATATAGAAAAAGGGGGTGGAATATGAAGGATTTAGAAAAAACTAGTTTAATTATAGATATGGATTTGATACCAGACATCTAGAGGTTACATAGGTAAAATGTAATAATACAAGCATATGTAGAAAGAAAAGATTGATAAATTTCAAAAATTAAAAATTGAAAATAATGTTTACAAATATGAACTCTAAAGTATGAAAAGAAAATAGAAAATATAAGTAAGGGAAGTTAATATATAACGTTATACAGTTAGA
The DNA here is from genome assembly GCA_037127475.1 of Arma custos. Taxonomy (NCBI): domain Eukaryota; kingdom Metazoa; phylum Arthropoda; class Insecta; order Hemiptera; family Pentatomidae; genus Arma; species Arma custos. Next base: position 111,522,397 of record CM073761.1, on the reverse strand, counting down.
AAGAAGTGTTATTAATATAAAATAAGATGTGAATATATGTTTATGTTATACAGCCGTTACCATGGCAACCGTATCTGTCGCAATGAAATGAAAGACGTCTAGTGTATGTCTTTTACATATATATAAATTATTTATTATAATGCAATTGGGAAAAACCACAATGCAAAGCCTTATGTTTCAAAAATACACCCACTTACCAGTCGACGTTTCGCCTATTCAGGCATTATCAAGACACCAAAACCAAAAAAGGGGGTTATGTGAATCACATCTCAAAGAAAAAGGTGCAATACATCCCAACGATCAACAGCCCAAACAGGCTCCAAACATGAGACAGCACCCCACCACCAAGACGTTCAACATACAACTGAGTTCAGTTGCACAATGAAGCATCTATTTGCCGGCATTATTCTGCTTTGGATTTCTGGTTGCATTTCATTGTTGGGATTTATCCCAGTACCAAGATTTACAAATTCGTTCAACTTTTGGAAGGTTTAGTTTCCTACTTTGATCATTGTTTCTCTGTGTTCTTGCTCATTTCTTTGCCTTGAACACATGTATTTTGTTTTGTATTCCTTTGTGTATTTTGTATTGTATTTTGTGACGAGTCCTATTTTAGCGGCTGCACTAGTTAGAGTTAGGAACCCATTCCTCACAGCATTGAAACTTCTCCGTATGATGTCTATATCATCAGCAAACCCAAGAATCTGCACCGTATTATTAAATATAGTTCCTTCGATTTGTTTTCCCGACCTTCTGACTGCACCCGCCAAGACTGAAATAAACAAAAGATAAGTAAGGCAGTCACTTTGTCTGAGGCCTTTATGTGTCTCAAAACCTTCTAAAGGCCGCCTTGTACTGTAACATGGCAATGCACTTGTTTCATTGTCACCTTGATCAGTGGCACCAATTTTGTTGCCATTTTTCCAGTAGCTCTTTATATAGTATTTCCCTATCAGTACTATCATATGCTTTCTTGAAATCTATGAATATATGGTGGGTAGTGATGTTGTTCTGTCTTGCTTTTTCTAGAATTGTTCGTAAGGTGAATATTTGTCTGTGGTGGTTTTGCTTCTCATGAACCCTGCCTGGTAGCGTCCACATCCGTTCTTCAAAAGGAAGAAATCTTAGGAAGATAATCTTTCAGAAAATTTTATATGCACTTAGCAGCTAGGATATGGTTCGATAGTTTTGACCGTCCAACCAATCCAATTTCTTGTGTTTGGGACATATACATAATATTCTGGTTCCATTCTTCCGCCATTTGTTCCATTTGCCAGACGTCTACAATTATTTCAAGGAGCACCCTGACTACCACCCCTCCTCCATATTTTAGCAATTCAGATGGTAGTTCATCTGCTCCCGTTGTTATTCTTTAAGTGCCAGATAGCATACTGTACCGGGTCAAGTTTCCCGATGGGAATGTCTTTCACTAACCTATCTTCAGAGGCCTCTTCTCCATTCAAGAGATCCGGAAGTTGGACTAATATTCTTTTTGGTCCGTCACCACGTTGCCCTCTGTATCCTCACAAGCATTAACCCGGGGCTTCAAGGGTTTTCGGGCATTGTTCACACGTTCATAAAATTTCTTCGCTTCATTTCGATTCCGATGATGTTCCAACTCTTCCATCTTGTATTTTTCCCATTTCCTTTTTACCCCATTTTATTGCTTACTTTAATTAATGCCTACTTAATTTCATCCTTAATTTTCTCCAAAACCAACTTCATCACCGGTATTAATAAACGTCATTGTGTTTCGTTTCACATCTTTTTCATTTTCTCCCAACCAAATTGTAAGCGAGACCAGTACGGATTATTTGCAATCAAGATTCAAATTCAAACCTTTTTCGGTGTGTATCACCTTTCTCATTATGTACTTAAGTGTTACTTTAAATAGGATTGGTGAAAACCAATTTTAAAGGTAATTTACTATTAACCTGAGCGATCCCGGAACTTCCAGACCATTGACATGGCGATTTGAATTTTGTTGGTGGCACTTGTAAATAATTGAATAGCTGTGAGATCAAACCATTGGTTTAAATTATGGAGGAAGGAGTTCCTCCTTCTTCCTGGTTGCCTAGTTCCTGGCCCTCTCCTGTTATCAATCTTTCCCTGCATTATCAGCTGCAGTAGAATATAATTGTCATTTCGCTTGAATTTCAGGTATTTTAATTTCTGTTTTTTATGGTATGAACGATTTCCGATTTCCGATCTGATGATTTCCGGCCTGACTTAGCATTTTTCTGAGAGTTATATGATCGGACGATGAAATTGGAATGGGCTACACTCACATATCAAATGATTCCATTTCTTTCATTCTTCACGAGTGTTTCCATCATTAGTTCTACCTTTCATTTTGACTATGTCCATATTCATCGCTAACATTCTGTACTCTTTCAACATGACGTTGCATTTCCTCGATGCCCCTACCAATCAAGACGATGTCATCAGCATAACTTATGTTGTTGACGATTTACCCAGTAATTTTTGTTCCATCATCCAATCCATCTTATGCCTTTTTAAATATTCCTCAAAATATTATCATTGAATCTAAGACTGTTTGGGCCAATCGTGGGGAGTAAATTGATTCTACCTACCTTATCATCTATCTAATATGCTATGACTTTTCTAGGTTGTTTTCTAATAGATCATAGAAATAAGTCCTTAACAGGATGACTGCCAACTGCGAGATAAATCGTAGATTGCGTTCTTTTCTAGGACGCCAACTACGAGTTACCTCGTCCTGTGTTTACTTGCCTTTTTTGTGCAGCTATGATTAAACTCGATGCTCTAAAATTAGAGTATTTAATAATATAATGTGATTAAATCAAATTGTCATTTTAAGCCAAATTTCTGAAAATTTCCGTGGTATTCAACGTATTAATCCTTCTCTGTGTCCCCAAAAGCTTCAATAAGTGCATGAGGGTTCACGATGGAGATGTTTCAGAATTTCCCTTTTAGCCTAAGGTAGCATATTCACGAGCTGACAGATTCGAAACCTATCACTAGACCCTAGAATGGGTGTTCTAGGGACAATGATGAAGAACACTTAAGAAAACAGTGCCATATTAGTTCAACCTCTTATGACAGCTATAATTGAAAATTGTTTTTCTCTGAAGACCGACCGGCAGTAATACCAATTTTATTGATTTCCAGTTTTTCTAGTATGGTAGAAGAGTAGAACTAAAGAAAGTGGTGTTTTCATAAATCAAAGTTGATAAAGAGAAAATAGCCAATATATTAAATTAGGACGATACTGAAAAGAAAGTAAATCAGGCTTTTCCTGGTTCAAAAGAACCAGGAAAAGCCTGAAACACCTCAAAACTCCAGAAATCTACAGCATTCCATTTTCTTGTGGGAAGGAGTACTTTAAGCAAACGGGAAGACTAATATGTAGAAGACTTCCAGGACATATTAGAAGCGTAAAGATGATGGACACCAAGACATCAGCACTGGCAGAACATTTCGTGAATACCTATCATTCTATTGAGTTTGGAAGAGTTGGAGTGGATAAAAGATTTAATATTGCCATGGAAAGAAATTTATTAGAAGCTATCATAATAGTGAAGCACCCCAAAATCTCAACAGAAAATTCGGATATAAAATAAGCCATTCATGGCTTCCAAACATACCAGTAATAAATAAATAACCCAAAAACCTCTAAGGGAAGTTGGCTAAGACAGAAGCCAGCTGAAATGAAGATGGATTTTGTGGAAGGGCGGCCTATCTTTCGCAGTGCCGTTGGCTTGTTACCTCGTTGGAGAAAATTCTTCAAAACACAGATTATAAATCGGTTTAGGGATAAAGGGCGGATAATTGTCTGGTGGTTATAAGAATTGACATTTGATCAATAACAAAGATGGCAATTTTGCGGAAAGTATTCGATTTTAAACCGGGATTAATTAAGTCATTCGCTTTTTTGACGGTCTTACTTATAGATAATTAAAAGCAGACAGATGCGAAAACTTCTGAGATTCTTGTAAATTGATTGTGTTAAAGATTATCAGTATATAATAACGACAGGTAACTTAAGGCCTAGCTGATTGATAATAATTTTTTAATTGTTGGTACCTGTTTAGACAACTCCATAGCAATGGTCATCAGTTTTATTCATTTCCTTCATTCCTTTTTCGAATTAACGTGATTACTATTTGTTGTCCATGTTTTATTCAATAAGGAAAGTGAAAATGTTATAATATTTATTTCTTAGGAAGATTTTATATAGTGGGGAAAATTATACATTTAGAATTATGCTAAGATAACTATGAAATGCCATTTCCGATGGGATTTGACAATCATGAACTCATTGACGTGATGTAAACAGTAAGGGATGAATAATGTAGGCGAGGCCAGGGAGGATGAGAATCCATATATACCTACCCCCCCCTTTCCCCCCAACCCCGTAGGTTTGATTAAGCCTTGCCGTCCTATTCATGACGGTACTCGGTCACATCCTTCAAACCGTCTTCTCTAAATTCTTTATTCCTTCCCTCTCCGTCTTCGCATTTTAATGCTATCTGATTCCTTATCTTCGTTCCGGGTTCGTTATATTCATTTTCGTTGAAACGGTTCCTTGCCGACAAACGAGGCATACAGTTTCATAGACGAAAATTCCAATGAATTTTCTTCGAATCGTTTACAGATACATTTATCATGAACTGTTTCTTTAGACTGTAAGCAATGTGAAATAGTTGTAAATTTGATTTCGAACGCAATATAATTTTGGCAAAAAGAGAAAATTGTATTGGATAAAAAACAAACATGCATTGTTAACATTATTCGGAATCGTTATTCTTTTTTAATAATTGGATTCAATGCTTAGTTATATGGATAATTTAAATATTTATGGCCTATGATGCATTTTTTTTTCCGAATTCGTAAATCATTTTGTATAAGGGTTATTTATAAATAGTACCATTGTTTATGTTCAGAATTTATTTTAAACTTTATTTCTTTGTAAATTTCATCTTCGAAAAAACCTGCTTCCAGTCAATTTATTTTATTCTTTCATAAACAAGACGTTTCGGCAAATCTAATGCCATTTTCAATATTAAAATACATCAACAAACTAAAATTAACTTTTAAAAAAAAAGTTATAAGTCAAAATTCTGCAAAAAAACAACAACAATCATAAATACGTTATACAATCCAAAAAAACTTGTCCCAAAACAGTTAGCAAAACCAAGCATAGATACCTCATATAAAGAAATATTTAAAAATTATTTTTTTTCCTCATTTTCCTGGGAATTCACCATCCTCCTATGGTCAATTGTCTACTACTGGCTTGAACTTTGATATGTAAGATAATATTAGTTATTATGATTATATTATTTGTACCTTACTGGTATTTAAAAATCTTTATGTACTAAATTATTTTTATTTTTTATATATATATTTTTTTTTTTAAACAACAACAACATTCAAAATACATAATTATTAAATTAATTTATTTTAGATTTAAATAGTCTAATCACAATAAGAAAATTTACAAATATTATATGAAAACAGTCAGAAGATATATGAAAAAATATATTGGTAGGTTATTGGCTCAGGTTATAAGTATTCATTACTAGCTTTGAAGTTAAAAATCCTATTGTATATTATTGCTTTTTTAATTTGAAAACGACGGATGAATACAGTTTGCTTATTCTCAGCCTAAGTAGTGGACAATTGACCATGGGAGGATGGTGAATTCCCAGGAAAATGAGGAAAAAAAATAATTTTTAAATATTTCTTTATATGAGGTATCTATGCTTGGTTTTGCTAACTGTTTTGGGACAAGTTTTTTTGGATTGTATAACGTATTTATGATTTTTTTTTTTTTTTACAGAATTTTGACTTATAACTTTTTTTTTTTTAGTTAATTTTAGTATGTTGATGTATTTTAATATTGAAAATGGCATTAGATTTGCCGAAACGTCTTGTTTATTAAAGAATAAAATAAATTGACTGGAAGCAGTTTTTTTCGAAGATGAAATTTACATTGAAATTGAGTCCAGTATATTAGATAAGAATTAAAACTTTATTTTTTCTAAATATCTATCCCAAAGGGACTACTAACATGTAAGCGGGCTTATTGTGTTGAGGATGTAAATGACAGAGCTAAGTATGAAACGTAGCCCACCTCTCCTGACAGCCTCGACGTTTCATCACAGTCATTCCATTAATCAAATTAACTCAAAACTCCATCGCTTTGGCAGGGTAGACCCTACCTTGCTCAAATTTCTTTTATTTTTTTTTTAAATAGTCATCAGTCACTTCACTAAATGTCCATTGATGGTGTACTATTCATTGATGTACATATAGAATAGAATATAATACAATAGAAAAGTAACTTTACTATGGGATTAAATCCCTTTAGAATAACAGATATGAACAGAAAAAGAAACATAATATTATTGCCAGAAGGCTACATGATACAGATCATAAAGCGTATAAAAAGTTACAGAAAAAAATAAACAAATAATAATAATAAATAAATAAAATGTACGAATCCTGACAAGATATTAAGCAATTAAAGAGAATAGATAAATCCATAAAATCTGTTAAATGCATGATCTAGCATGCAATAATTTCACAAGGAGCAGCGCTTATTAAGATTTAGGAGGTCGTTCATAGCTAGGCCTGAAAATTTCACAAGGCTGTCACAACCTTCTAAATGCTATCACTTCAGTTATAGTAACCATGCTCTGCAAATTCATGTTGTGTTATCTCATAAAGTTATTCAGGAAACTCGTCCTTTTTCGGACCTAGCATTTTATACAATCCTTTCAGTAACGTACATTATAATTTGCAATTCTTTTCGGGGCATAAAGACAAGAAAAAGATTCATTATGAACTGTCATCAACAGAATACAAGATTGACAATTATGTCAAGCCAGAACTACTACTGCACTGTTTTCGACATACTTATTCTTATAAATTTGTGAGTTAGCTGTCATTTACTCCTAAGTAATGTCGATACTGAAAATAGCATGCATTTCGTTTCTTTAACCTCAACATTAATTCTTCTTGAAGTTTTTCTAGTTAGCATACTTAAAAATACTTAAATACTTAAATTCCGCAACGTATTACAACTTATCGTCTTTATCTCCACTTTGGGTCGCATAATGCATAACGTGATGATGCGAATGTGCAAGGAAAAAGAAAACCGTTTTTGATCACAGAATTTTGTTCTAGAGGCATTAAAGAACCCTCCAATTAAAAATAAATGTACAAAGCAGGTCAAAAACAGGTTTGAAGATTTAAACGTTTAGAATGAAGTTATAGACAAGGTACAAGTTAAGGGACAATATTTAATGGGTTGGTAATTTATGTCTTGGGAAAAGGAAAGTAAAAAAAATTGTTTACATTTAGGGCCCCGTACGAATAGCAAAAATGACTGACTCCCCTCCACGACCTTGTACAAGGGCCCTGTAGTACCAACCCTCGAAGTCTTTCGGTCTTTAATCTGACCTAATTAATATTTTATGAAGGAGATTAACTGCTTGTCACACATTTAAATTCAATTTGAATGTTAAAAAGAAAATGTGAAAAGGAATGTCCAGTACAATACCGAATGCCACTATTTTTAGTTCCATTATAATGGATAATTATCGATAAACTCATTAGTTTTTACACATAATCAATTCAACTTATTTTATAATGCTTAGAGAGAAAAAAAATCTGATTCAAATTCAAATATAAACCTCAAAACATAACTATTTTCTCGGACAGATTATCTAACAAAAAAATACATACCTGGACTATAAAAAATAAATACCTGGACAAATCTTTTCTCTTCAAAATAAAAATATTTAAAAATTATCACCGTCCTAATAGTATATATAAAATAAATTAAAAAAAAAATACAATTTGGAAATAAAATCATAATGGAAATAAAATTAATTCAGTTCACTAAAAATTAATTCATACAATGATTAACAACTTTTATCTTAAAAATATAATGATTATCAATAAAAAAACATAATATGTTTTGATTTTAGAACAGATCATAATCAATTGTGCAATTAAGAAAACCATGTCATAATATCCTGGGCCAATCAGTCGTTGCACCTCGACAAAGCTGCAAACGACGATTATTGTCTATTTTAAGCGATGATTTCTTTTGACTAGTCCTGCCGGCAATTAGAGAGACGATGCAGGTGGAGACAGGATAGTGGGCTGATGTCCGTTGTATTTGCCCATGAATACTGTTGCTCAGCAAGTGATTTTGCACCTGAAGTCCGACCCCGCAGATTATTGTAATACGTCTTGTTGATGTTATAAATGGAGAAAAGAGTCTCCCAATTGCCGATATCCTACAGTTTTCTGAGAAAATTAATTGGAAATAAAACGAGTAATGATTTTTACACAATTGTTAATAAAGTGGTACGAATTCGAGAATATGGATGTTCTATCAACCTTTTCTTCTTATTCTAAATGTTTCAACTTCGGTGTTCCTACTTTAAAAAAAAATATGTTAAAAAACATAGATGCACCTGATTTTTTGAACACGTTAACTCTATCCCCTACCTGTCTATAACAATAACAAACTATTATGTAATGTTTTTCACTTTTTGGTCTAACATTTCAACCAATTATTCATTTTTAATGAAATTCATCATCAAAATCATCTTGTACCTCTGTAATTGTATCTGTAAACGGACAGAAGATGCAAAGGAAAAGTTTTATAGTGACCTCGAAGGTGCTATCGAGGAGTGACCTCGTCACGGCATTAAAATAGTACTAGGAGATCTCATGGCACAGATCGGTAGAGATCCAGTACTATGGCCCTTGGTTGGTAGACATAGCCTGCACGATATATCTAACGATAATGCACCTAGTTTGGTCAACTTACCAGCATCTCAAAATATGATTGCCTGTTGTACCATGTTTGATAGAAAAAACATTTACAAGGCTACATGGGTTTCTCCCGACAATCATTCCAAAAACCAGATTGATCAAGTTGTCAAAAGACAGTGTACACTTTGTCTTTAATTCTTACGCTTTCTCGAAGAGTCATCCAGTCAAATATTATTACCTTTTAATATCATGATATATTTCCAAACTAATTTTCACTGATTCACCTTGAAGAACCCTGATGCTATGTATCAAATCTCTAACGATGTTGGCAAGTATTACTATATCGTCTGCAAAAGCCATCAAGGAGTAGGTAATTTTATTCAATTAAATCCTAAATACTAAATGCAAACTTTTCATTTTGAGGTATGGATCCGATCGCCCGGTCCTATGGTCGCAATCAGCTATTGGTCCTCCAGGTTGGGCTTTGAGCGGAGGGGCCAGCTACCCCACCCTCAGAAAAAAAGCCCATTGGTGTGAATCATCAAGGAATTAGTCTCGGATCTGGAGAGCCTTCAAGGTATCGACCCATCCCTCTCACGGATTTAAAATTAGCTACTTGGAATGAACGTTCACTATATAGACCAGGATCACTGAAGGTGATATTGGATGAGATATTTAAGTATACGATAGATATAACAGATCCAAGAAATGAGATGGACCGGATCGGGCATAATGCGATGAAACATCACACCATCATACTATAGTTTTCACAAAGATCAGCATATTTTGGGTACAGGCTTTGTTGTTGGTGGCAAGTTGCGACAACTAGTAATCTATTTTAAAGCTGTTAATAACCGGATTCGTAAGCTACGAAGTAGAGTCATATTCCAACACTATTCAATAATTTTGTGTCATGCACCAACAGATGTGGCGGAAGAAGATGCAAAGGAAAAGCTTTATAGTGACCTCGAAAGTGCTATCGAGGAGTGACCTCGTCCCGGCATTAAAATAGTATTGGGAGACCTCATGGCACAGATCGGTAGAGATCCAGTACTATGGCCCTTGGTTGGTAGACATATCCTGCACGATATATCTAACGATAATGTACCTATTTTTTAAAGAGAAAAGATAGGCCCTCGACCGGGATTTGAACCCGGAACCTTTGTCTCACCGTGACAACGCTCTGCCAATTGAGCTATCCAAGGCCTCTCCCGGTCGAGAACAAACCTTCTCTCTTTTAGATCCTATAGCCCCAGCGTGCTCCCGCCATTTTAGCGATGAATACGCAAGGATGAAATTCTTTGAACATTAATTTTAATTTAGGATCTTATTGACTTACGTCATATTATTATTTATATTTTTTTGTAATTATTGGTCATTCCGATCGAGGGCCTATCTTTTCTCTTTAAAAAATAAAAATATTTATAACTCATAAAAAATGACCAATAATTATAAAAAAATATAGATAATGTACCTAGTTTGGTCAACTAACCAGCATCTCAAAATATGATTGCCTGTTGTACCATGTTTGATAGAAAAAACATTTACAAGGCTACATGGGTTTCTCCCGACAATCATTCCAAAAACCAGATTGATCAAGTTGTCAAAAGACAGCGTTGTACACTAACGGCGGTCAGAACGTACAGAGGAGCAGACGTGGACAGTGACCCAGTAATAGCACGCATAAAAGCCAAAATAAGTAATGTACAGAAGACCAGAGGGATCCGCTCAAATATAATAAATACTTGGAAGCTGCAGGAGCTAGAGTATAATACACGGTTCACCCTAAGGTAAGGCCCTAAGGCAAATGACGTTGACGAAACATGGTGCCAGTGTAAGGACACAAAAAAGTCGCCGAAGAAGTGCTTGGCTTGAAATGGTTCGATCGAGAATGTAAGGAAGCTACAGGGAGGAAAAACAGGGCCAACAAGATAATGATCAATATGCATAGCCCTCGTCAGGCTGTTTCTGTCTACAGAGTGTTGAGAATAGAGAAAACAGAGGGAGGAGGAAGAAGACTGAATGAGTGACATTGAGGATTTAAGAAGACAGATAATACCAGAGAATTCTACAAGACAATTAATGCCCAGCGATAGAGATTCAAAACAAGAACCAACACTTGTATGGTAGAGGTAAGGATTGTAAAATGATCACAGATAAAGAAGGGGTCCTAGGCAGGTAGTCTGAACACTTCGGAAATTTGCTAGGAAATAGTCAGAACCCATTCCTGGAAGATTACTTGGGTTCAAATTCAAACACTCGTTATAAAGAGTGCGAGATTCTTGACCCACCACATGATAAGGAATTGAAGGATGCGATTCAAGAGCTTAGGAACAATCGAGCACTGGTGAGGCTGGTGGTAATGAATTAATAAAGGTGATCCGAGATCTTTTATATGGTGTTTGTTTAAGCAAAACTCTCCCGCATGACTGGTGCATTGACCTTATCCTCCCCTTCACAAGAAAGGAGACCAAATGTATTGTGAAAACTACAGTGGCATAAAACGCCTTAGCTCTGCCTACAAATTCCTCTCCAACCTGGCGTACGAAAGACTACTCCCCCATACCCAGAGAGAGATAGGAATGTGCCAATGCGGATTTATGAATGCTAGATCTTCTTTTGGTCAAATATTTGCCCTGAGAACTTTTATGGAAAGGACTAGAGAGTACAATATAACGATCCACCACCTTTTTGTGGATTTCAGCTATTCCTATTTCAGCTATTATAGATATGGATATGATACCAGACATCTAGAGGTTACATAGACATTACATTACATTATACCTTACATTCATTTCATTTTACCTATGTAACCACTAGATGTCTGGTATCATATCCATATCTATAATTAAACTATTTTTTTCTAAATCCTTCATATTCCACCCCCTTTTCTATATTTCAATCTTCTCATTTTGTATCTTTTCGTTTACCTCCTCATTTTTCTTTCCCTTTATATTATGTTTACATTTTATCCTTTCTGGACATTTATTTTCTCTATTTAATATTCTAATTCTTTAATTATTATATCTGTCACTATTTGAATTTATGTTCATCATCTACAATTTTATTTTAAGTTTATTATATTCTGTAACCACTCTTATATTCATTATCTTTATTTATCATATCTATTCACCATTTCATCATATCTAGTCACTATTTTAATTTCCACACTTGTACCACTTTACTACATTACTTGTCACTATATTCTTGTTACTGCAACGTTTTTTATATATTTCTGTTTTTTTATATATTTCTGTTTGTTTCTCTCTCTTAGCCCTGAAGATGGCCTACATTGTAGGCCGAAACGTCGGCACACAATAAATAAGTTACACTTATTAAGGTGTTTTTATTTACTGCACCCCCAACTAGCTCTTCCTTATATTAGAAGATACAGTCGACCAATTCTTCTCTTACGATAATAACTAGTGATTGAAATGTCTATGTATACAGAAGGATGTGATTCAAAGCCGTTTAGGTTTTACAAAGACATAAATGAATGTGGAAGTGTTCACAATAAGAATATGAACTTACCAAGAAAGGTATGAATGAAGTTCATAAGCTAATGATCCAGAAGAAACAGATCAGAGCGGCTACTGAGAACTATAGGAAAGCAAGAAGAGAGAGAAATAAAACACACCAGGGAAAGAAGAAGCAACAATATATCCAAGTTAATTCAATGTTTCTAATTCGAAAGATTAGAATGCACAATTGCGAATAACTAATAATTAAAACCTTTTCATTACGAATCCTACTTTTGTTATTAGATTTCTAATATTTTTTTTTATTAAGCGCCGACTAACTTACCGAGAACAGTATGTACTAGGAATTGAAAAAATGAATTGTATAAAAAAAAATTCTAATTATTAATTATGAAGTTTTAAAACGTTTACAATAATTTTAATGCAACTAGAAATGAGAAAACGTACATAACATAATTTTATCTTCGTTTATAGATACAGTATTAATCATAAGAATAACTACGAATTACAACATTACAACCATTACTATCTACCATATACACTGTGACGTTTCTTGCCTACGGTTTTGAAATAAACAATAAAATTTTATGCTTTCTTTTCAGCAATCGTTCCACTTCTTATCAGATAAATTTTGTTTTTGTTATAATAACGATTCATATTAATACTCATACTAAAAGTATACATTTTAAATACGCCTTTTGTCAATTAAGTATTTGGTCAGGTAATATTTAATAAAGTAAATTTTTCCACACACAGTTTTTCTTGTTTTATTAAACAAGAAAATGCATTGCAGTTGTTATTAAAGGATCGGAGAAATTATCCTTCATTAGCAAAAATTTGCACTTTACTTCCTGTCTTTGTAACATTTTTTTTTAACAATGTATACTATCACGAACCAATCACAACTGTTTAAGGTGTATTAAAGTTTTAAATGAACAAGAAGTAATTATGATAAATTCTCAACACTCGAATTGAGAGTTGTAGACTGAGGAAAAAAAGGCTTTTCAGCATTTCCGTTTAAGTACAAGTTCCAATCGGCCTAAGAGCGAGCCACTCAATCTAATTAATTTTATGTTGATAGTTTAGTCCTAATCAAAGCATCTCACGCCTGGTTTCTGCTTTGGAAAAGTTGTTTGAAACTCATAAAAGGGTTTTGTTACTAGTTCTAATGTTATTTATTCGTATTCCATATTTAATTGATTAATCATCGAGAATTTAGTTTTTAAAAATAAAAACGTTGAGTTAAAAATTAAAAATGCGTGTTTCTTTATTCCTTATTAGTTTGTTTTTTCGGTAATCCCTTTTTTTATCTTTTTTCCCTTAGTTTCCAAAGAACTATATTTACATCTGAAAAATGTGAACCCTAAATAGTCGTATTATGCACGCGGACATACGGACATAATACGAACCCACACTGTATGTACAAGTATTGTACATTGAACATTTATATATGATCATGTGTGTATGTGTGGGTTTGTATAACTTTACATGAAATTCTACTGTTCGTGTGTCTCCGAACTCCTAAACGAATGGGTCTTTTTTAATGAAATCTTTTGAGAATAATCAAGCGGATTCGAGAATGGTTTAAGTTCACAATTCTATCAAATAGGTGAAGTATTTAATTACTTAAATTGATTTAGAGGAGGTGAAAAGATTACTATTGTTTAACAATGGGTCCGGTTAAGTAAGAGCTGCATCGCGAAAAATAGTAAGGCTTTGTTTACATCAACCAGGCGTGGCCAGCCAAACATAAAAAAATTGTTTTACTTGATTTATTATGATTTATTGTTTGTTTTTGGACTTTTGATTGTTTGCGTGTTTTCGAATGGTTTTGAGGATGGTTTAGATTCACTTCTGTTTATAGTTTGTGTGGATTCGAGATGTTTCTTAATTTGTTAGCTTACCAATACCAATAACCAAGTTATTCGCTGTGAATAGCTCATAATCATTTCGCTACTATCGTTTAAGATTATGTCTCCATAGGATTCCAAGAATTCTAGGTTAGCTTTCGTTATCTTTTCCTACTCTTACATTTAAGTCTCCCGTAATAATTGGCTTTTGATTTTTGTCATTCGATGTGTGGGTCATCGGTCTGTTATGGGGTCTATCCCTTAAAAGGTGTACAGACACACACTTTACCCTGCTTCATCTTTCTTGGTGTTCTGAATGAGGCTACATACTGAGACAGTCCTTAATTATACCCTCAGGTTGCAACAAGAATCCCTCTTCCATTTTTCGGGCTTTGAGAGGCAGCATGCGGAGTTAGTAACCTAGTTTTCTGCAAGATTTTCTCTTTTTCTGTTAATTCTAGCAGTAGTTAAGGTTAGCGACTCTTTTGATCTTACCACATTTTGGGTTTAAAGTCGGTATATCGAATTTTTTGTAGAAGAACTCCGTCCTTTGGAAAAATATTGAAGCCCTTCTTTTTCGGCGCTCTCTTTGAATGCTTCCTTCCCTCCCCCCCCCCGATTGAATATGCTTTCGTTGTATGAAAATAGTGCCAGGTTATCCGCGAAGACTAGACAGCCGCTTTGGCCTTCAGTGGCCTGGCATTTATCTTTTTTTCCCATTCCTTGATGATTTTGTCTAAAACTAGATTGAAGAGGAGTGTAGAGTGTTATGTGCACGTTGGCGCATCTTAAACAGTTCCGAGAGTTCCCACATGATTTTCACTCTTGGTGTCATGCCTACACTGATATGCGCTATATACTGTGCCTAAATTGATGCACTAGCCAGTATGATCAAGTGCTTGCTATTCAAACAAATCAATATGTTTGTGTGTGCTTGGGTGTGTATGTATATGTATATACATATATCTATGTATGTATGTATCTATCTAAAATATTTAATTCATCCATAATCACACAGAGAGAATATTTGTGAAAATCAGTGATTACGGAAGAATAACTAATGAACTGCAGGTCTAAAATAACTGGAACAGTTGATTTTCAACAGTTTAGCGAATACTGTTAATCTTCCTATTGTTCTAAACTCTCAACTCCCCTTTAATTGCCATTTCAAAACAATGCTTTCCCTTTATTTTAGGCTAGCTGTTGAGTGGAGGGGATAATCTGTGAAACAAGGGTAAATAATTAATTATTAATGATTAATTTAAAATAAATTATGAACTATTAATTTAAAATAAAGCATAACGAACTGATGCAATTATTTTACTGTTGTTTCAAGAATATTAATCCCATTTCACACACAGAACAGCTCTTAACATTTCAAAGATATTTATTTTTTTTCATACAAATTACGATTTAGTTCCTTTTTTTTTTTTTTTGGTTTGTTGTTCTAATCACTTATTTTTATTATAAAGTGATTGTAATGACTTTATTTTTATTTGCCTTAACAAAATACAGTTTTAATATAATTATATATAAAACAAAACGGAGAAGATTGTTATCCGTCTTTCACATTTGTGTAAATTATCAATTTGTATTAGTTTTGTATAAAGTATATACCAACAATCCAATCAGACCCTTATCGTATTGCAAGAAAATTCTAATTACTTTCAAATACACTTTTTCATACGGACCTAGGAGAACACCTGAAGGATACATGTTGGGGTCCAATCAAGAAATCTATAAGGAAACAACAGGCTTAAAAACTGACATTAGGATGGGAAGGCTAAGTTTGTATGGACACATTATGAGGATGAATCCTGAAAGACTGAACCATATTTATTTTTTTTTAAACACCGAATCCACTGCCACACAAATTCAATCAGGATATTTCAAACAACTTAAGGATGATATGAATCAAGTGGGGCTAACAGACCAAGATTGTTTTGACAGAGATGAATCCAGAAGGACGCTCAAGGGAATAAAGGTTCTTGTGGGAAAAAACCACCCCAAAAAGAGTCCTGCGAGGTCTGAGGAGAGAAAACTTAGGCATGCGAAGCTCATGAAGGACATGTGGGAAAAGAAGAAACAGATGATGAAGAAGTTATGATATTCGCCTGGTCTTTAAGGCCGTTTCGTGACAAAAATAAATAAATAAATAAAATAAAATAAATAGTAATAAATAAAACAATATGTAATCCAGCAACTGGCATCAATAGACACAGATTATAATAAATACGGATTCTATAAAAACTTTTGCAAATCAAATTGAAGGTTATATCCATCAAAATGTCTGCTTCCGGAAATCAGATGGGAATCTGCCACTAAGCGACTAAGAAACCTGCGAAGAATTAGCCAAATGTTTCGAAACTGTCCAGAACCAATGAAAGCTCTTCCAATATTCAGCACCAAAGCCCCGCAGCAAGAAGATTATGAACAGACATTAAGAAATACGAAAACTTTCAAAATCATTCAAGATAAAAACCAGGGTTAAACAGGGTGAAGGATTATATTACCTTTGTCAATCAATTTAGTTTTGGATAGACTCATAGCAGAATGGGAGAAAGAACTTAAAGAGGAAAATTACTGGAAAACATTCTCACTTCAAACTCCCTTTTTCCACTTTGGGAGCTTTATGACTCATAATAATAATAAAACAATACCGTACCAAATTAAAAAAAAATGGCAGAGACAAAAATATTGGTGACGATTTCAAGAATAAAGCAGCTTCAGCTCTGCATTAAATCAGTCAACGGAGACATCTCCTTGACAAATGGTACTACAAAGTTCAAAAGTCGTTTTCGAATATCTCAGAGACACCTCCATACACAACACAACAGAATTCAAAGAGGAGGAAAATTAAGGATGTAACTAGGAGCCTACGAATTTCAAGAGGGTGGAGAAAAAAAAATAATCAAGGCACTTCAAAATTGATCAGATGCGACAGGGAATTTGGGATACTGGGGGGGTTGGTAAAAAATTATTAGATTTTCGGAATAAAACTCATGGAATAGAAGGTCCAGATGACGGAAAGATAGAATAGAATAAAATAGAAAAATAATTTTATTCTGGGATTAGGTCCCTTAAGAATAGTAGAAGTGTACAAAATTTAATAAAAATATATCTGGCCAAACGACTACATTATTATAATAATAAAATATTTACATAATAACATGAAAATAAATACAAACTAAAAGGAATGTTCTGATAGAAAATAAAATAAGTACTACAAAAAACATAGCATACAAATTTATAATAAAAATAAATAGGCTAATAGAAAAGATAAGAGAAATAAATACGAGCATCTAATAATATACAAATAATATTATTAAGAGTGAGGAATATTTACAGCAATTCATAAATCGATTAGTTGAATATAGTTCTTAATTTTTATTGATTAGAGAACATCTGTTTGGGCATTTAGGAGATGTAGGAAGAGTTTGGATTTGAATATGGATAAAGTAGACGCATGACGGATACCGGTGGGAGTGAATTCCAAAGAGAGGTAGAACGGGCGAGAAAGGAATGCTCAAACAGATGTCGGAAAGGCGAGATCTTGTGGATTAGATGGAGGATCTGAATTTTATAAGACTTTAGATATAAGATGGATGTTATGATTTGAAGGTTTAGTATAAGAAAGACCCTAGGAAATAGAGTCTACGGATAGAAGGAAAGGGCAACTTTAACTCATCAAGGGACTCATGAGACTTCCACGGGGAGTCGAAGACAAACAAAAGTGAGAGGTTCATAATTCGCGTCAATCATTCGATAGACCCCTATATGCCACACATCCACAGTGGAAAGACGAAATAAGTGATGTGGAGCTTACTTATCCGTAGTGTTAGTAGTACCGGTAGTGTTAGAAGATTCCGGGAACGACGGAATAACTTTAGGGAGCTTATTGATTGATGGGGAATTGGGGCAATGTGGGGTTTTCAGGAAAGGGATTGGTAGAAAATGATACCGAGGTTTTTAACAGAGGAGAGGAACTGTAAGTAGTATAGTGATCATTTAAGATTAATTGGGGATAAGAGTTGGTGGATTTAAGAATTATAGGTATTGGTAAACGCAACAATCTGGGAAAAGATCCGAAACTTGTGGAGGGCTGAGAAAATAGGCTTAGATAGATCATTTGTCCGGTGCTGTCTTATAGTCGAAAAGATTAGTGATCCCGATCAACAAAAGGAGTTGACACTCGCATATCACCAGAGAAAGACGAACCACCGAGGGATTAATGAAACAATGGCGGCGTTGAAACAAATATTTTATTGGGTAGGAATGCGAATATCTATCGAAGACTTATATTATAAACGAATGTCACATTTTTAATGCCACGAAGTATGTTCGTCATCCCCCAGTAGGGGGATTCAAATGGGTGACAGTGGTGGACACCTTCAGCAAGATAGCCATGGCCCACCCGGTGAAGGAGAAATCAGCGGCTTCGGTCAGTAGAGCCCTCCAAACGTGGTTCCAGTTTTAGAGAGTGCCTGATAAGATTTCCTCAGACAGGTGTAGGGAATTTTACAACGCCCAGCTTAGGAAAGAGATGAAATATTTAGGCGTCGCCTAATATTGGAATACGCCGGGGCATCCCAAAAGCAGGGGGGAATCGAGAGGCTTCACAATACTCTGGGGGAAAATCTGAGAGTAATTCACGCGGACAAGGGATTAGGAGCAGATGAGGCAATGCCCCGGGCCATAGCAGCATATAACAACTCCATCCACATGGCTACTGGATTTTCCCCTTTCGAGACCCTTTTTGGTCTACATGCACGACGGAGAGATAGGGGCGGTGCGGTCGTGGACGAAGGCATGGCAGAGAGATTGATCGCCAATAGAATAGAGCTCGAGAGCATATGGGGAAAAGCACACGGAAGGATGGTCGCGGAAAAGCGCAAGAGAGTCGCACGGGAAACCCTGGAAGTGAAAGATATTACGGTTAAGATCAGGATAGGTACCATCTGCTACAAGAAAATTGTGTCTAACCGTGCAAAGGAGGTTTTGCGTTACGAGGAGCCATTCAGAGTGATTGCTATTAGAGAGAATAACTTAGTCACTGTTCAGAGTGTGGCTGAGCCGAGAGAACTTAGGACAGTTCATATCGAACAGCTCAAGATTCCAGATCGAGAAGCCAGCTCATAACCGTGTACACTATTTCGGTATTTAATGATATTGGAACGGAAGCATTTTTTTTTTTATTCTTAAATTATTTATTTACTATTTTATCTGGAGTACTGTTGGAGCTTATTCAAGAGGTGTAGTGGAACAGTGTATTTTCATCTCTCTTGTGTATAGTTTTGGTAAAGTAACTTAATTGTATAGAAACATTTTTGTTAATTACGAATGATATTTAGGTAGATTAAGCTAGTAGTAGCTATTAAGCCAGCTTTTGTTTTTATTTTTATGTAAGTTGAATAAGATTCAATTAATTTGTAATTTAGGTTCAAGATCGCAATAAAGTCAGTGTTGACCCAGTTATCGTGCGAGTCATTTCATCCTCAATTTTCCTTTTTTTATGTTTTGTTCCTGGAAGTATATAAGTTATATATATATTAATTACATATAACTTTTATAAATAATTCAATTATATATTGATAAACTATTAATTATATATTTATAAATAATCATCGATTAATTGAACACCTATTGAGACTGTTGTAAAAGAAGGAAGAACACATCCACCACCGATCCGTTGAAAGTTTGGCCGCGGATTGCGGGACATTCTTTGTTCCCAGCGGCCTGGAGGAATACAAAGAGCCTTACCAACTCTCGTCCAACTAGCGCTCATTAAAAATCAAGTCCATTAAAATTCAAGCTCCGTTTGGCACACAAATAAAACTTTTACTTGCCTTCAATCTCTCCCCCTCCACCCTTCCGCCTTACTAATCTCTTATCCTTCTTTCCCTTCTCTCTTTTGCTTTTGCTCTCATAAGCGATGCCTTGGATTTGAGACTATAGAGGTAATGATTTTCATAATCACAAAAAGAAAATACGAAAATTTTCAATTGCTCTCCCCATACGATATTTTAAAAATCTCAAAAACAATTGTCATTTGAGGTGTTATTATTATAATGTAATAAACTATTTTTGTTGATTAGTCTTGGTTTGTATCGAGACACAGTCTTTTTTCTGCAACCATTGAATAATGCTATCCATTACTCAACTAAAACTGGTATGGAAAGTCCCAATTTCCTCCACTAGTGAGGGAAAACCACTTAATCTCACTAGTGAGGAAAAGTAACAGCCACCTAGATCTACCTTTTATTTTATTTTAGCAATAATAACACCAGTAATAACATTATTAATTATGGCAACAACTGTGCAATAGATATAACTATAAATAATTAATAAACACAACTAATTCTTGTAATTGTCAAGATATAATAATATACGTTTATTTTATTTTTGTATATCTATAATTTTCTCACTCTAATTTTCAAAGTTTTTCACCATGGCTCCCCCTTTCGGCCATTTCCGATTCTTCTTACGAGGTTGAAAAATGTTGTGCCAACTTCCGCTTTCCACTCGTACACAAACTCAAAAACAAACTCGTACAAAACTTGAAGTACGGGTAATTGTCTCGGATCATTAACTGAGGGAATTCATTCTCGGGGAGGACGTAAAGTCCGGTTCCTGTCAGTAATTTAGATCTTTGTGGCTCAAAGGCTCCATCTTGTGACAATTTGCTCAGCAGAATCCGCAACGCAGCACCTAGGACATAATGGGGCAATATCTGTTCACGCTCAGTAAATGAATGGAATATTTTTTTTTTTTATTGATTTTATTTATTTTTAATCAGAATAGTTTATTTGTAACTAGTTGAAAGATTCAAGTTTTAATTCGTTGAACGAGAGAAACATCGTATAGTGTATTATTGTTATCAGTTCAATAGGCTT
This sequence comes from Arma custos, assembly GCA_037127475.1. Lineage (NCBI taxonomy): Eukaryota > Metazoa > Arthropoda > Insecta > Hemiptera > Pentatomidae > Arma > Arma custos. The sequence goes on along the minus strand of CM073761.1, from coordinate 111,501,394 downwards.
AAAGGCTTAGATGTGGCTCTGATTTGTGTAGGATATAAGGTATAAAGAATTAACTATTGACAATATCTGAATTCCCACCTCCTCTTTTTTCCCCCTCTCAAGTGAGTTAGCCTCTGACTTCAGGTGAGGAACACCGAGAGAAGATTTCGTCCACACAATCACCGATTGTGATTTGTTTGGTAACCCCTGCACATCACCAGTTATACTCATGGGGACTATTCACTACACCAACGATCGCCGATCGTCTTTGTTCTTATGCCGCCGGGTGCTCTGTAATAGTGCTTCGTCATAACAGGTGTCGAATTAGTATTTATACTAAAGGCCTTGAACTTGAAGAGAAGACTTCGGAGAGAATGTTTTCTGTCATTTATGGACATTTAAGTCGATTTCTTTTTGTATTAAATTTAAATTAACAGTTAATTTATTTCTTCATTTTTATTAAAAATTATATATTTTATTTAGTAAATATCAGGCCTGCATAGTAATAGTTTATTATTAAGTTGTATAGTTCATTGTTCTTTATATTTCATTAGCCATGCGTTTTTGGTATTATTTTGTATATGTAATAATAAAAATAATGACAAGGTATTTTTCGTTGGGGGGCAATACCCAAGGTATATTTCTGACGGTGTGACCTATTTCTTCATGATCATTTTTAATGGCTGACGTGGCCGTGGTTGAAGGAGCCCCTCTTAGAACCACTGTTGATGAATTTTCTTGCTTCAGTTGGTGACAATAATAGGGTTTAAACGAGAGTTTCTTACTCCGAAACTTCACTACACTAATTTTTGTCTCCATGTATGTTTAAATTTTATAACCTCACTGCTCTTGATTGAAAAATGTTTTACTGTTTGTATAATTTCTTCTGAAACAGTTTGAGAAGGAACTTTTAAGTAATATTATGATAAGAACGAAACAATAACAGAACAATACTATGACAAACCTGTAGTTTTTCATTATCTCTAACTCATATTTGCAACCCTAGTACACTACTATCAGTATCTCTGAAATAATTGTTGTTCTAGCACTTTATTTTTTAATATTGTGGAAAGGACATCACCATACGAACATTTTTCATCAAACTGCTTCTAAATGATAAGAATAAATAAGATTAGGAATAGCGTTAACTATTATTGCCTGGAAGTCACTTCCCTCCTTTATTTTTTTCTTTATCACCCGAGCCAGCGAAAGGAGGCAATGTGTGGACAAGAGGAAATATCTTTTCTCCAGCGAGTGACCGTATTAGACTCTGAATGGACTCGATATTTCATTACGAATTCAATGAATCAGGTCTTTGGGGGGGGGGGGGAGCATGGGGGCAGGGGGCTTCCAATATATGTCCACAGAGCAATATAGCAGCCCGCTCAGTCCTAAAGACCCCATTACATCCACAGCCGTCATACTATCCCCTTCATCATGATCCCTATCAGCTAGTAACCATTTTATGTATTTTTATTATTTTTTTTTTAATCGCTTCAAAGTCATTTGAATTATTTTCGAGGCCATATTTTTAAATTTATTTTACATTTTTACATTTCGTCAAGAAGAGTATTAAAATTTGTTGGCCAATCAATATTTATTTTATTTTTGTCTGATAAAAGCATGCCTCTGCGGATACATCATTATCACTGAAGGAAGCAGGTTTGGAACTAGTGAGAACTGAACTGTTTATAGCAGGACCTGGGAAAAAGTAAGTCAGAATCGCTATCGAAAATTTAAAATCGTATGAAACATCAAGGATGAATCATCAATTTTTATGGCTTTTGTTTTGGTTTAGAAAAACTGGAAAACTAAATGAAATACCCGAAGAATGGGAAGAATCGTTACTATATTTGGAATGTTATAATTGCGGAATCTCATTTATGTTATAAAACGTTCTTGTTAATTCTAATTAATTTTATCTCAGAATACTTAGAGGAGATTATTGGATATTACGGATGTGGTTTAAGACGAAACTGTTGAGCTATCAATCAAATATTCTCCAGACCCCGAATATCAGTGAAAAATGTGGAAATCACTGGTACAGTTCAACTTCATATCTCCAAAAAAGGGCAAGGAAAAAAAAACTATAGAATTTTAATTGAGTTTTGTATACCTAAGAAGTTATTAAATTTAATATTAATGTATGGTTTTAATAATAATGCTATAATAGTGAAAGTGATTATTTCAGATAAAAAAGGACAATAAAAAGGTGATAATGAATTCCATTATATATATATATATATATATATATATATATATATATATATATATATATATATATATATATATGTGTGTGTGTGTGTGTATACTGCTATGTACTGATGCGGGTGGCACCATGAAAGGGATGCTGAGCGGGGTAAATGTGACCATTCGGGACACATGAAAGGGAATATGTTTGGAACAAAGAACAGACCTTTTGGGTACCTTATGGAGTTTTATGGTCCAAGACGGTGGAGAAGGAAGGAGAGGGGGAGAGAAGAAAACTCTTGAAATAGGAGGCTGAAGAAAGCACTCGAGAGATAGACACAGAGAAGGAAGGAGGTACTCTGGAGACGAATGTGGAACAGGAAGACGGTACTCTGGAGATGTACAGCAAGAAGGAGAGATCAGGCAGAAGATAGAGAATCCCGGAGGCAGCACGGCGAAGAACGACCCGTAACCCAATCTACCCCTGTCCACAGATAAGTTTAGTTTATTTCCTGTAATGTATTTTATGGCAATCCTATTTATATATATTAAAATCTGAATCATTAACCTTGATGAAATTAAATAAATAAACGATCCTTATTGTAATTCTTCTGGTGCTTACATACCCCAGATACACTATTTATTTATAAATAATATATTGAAGATATAATAGATGAGTAAATTGGTAAACGCAAGAATAGACCTTTGGAAAGGAACCCAATTAAGATTAAGGAATATAAATAATAATTTGAGTACTCATCCTAAATGAGACTCTGGCATCCCAAATATCAATATATATTCAAAATATATTTAAGAGTAGAAACATAGCAATACATAAATAAGTACAGTCAGTATTTTAGAATCTTAGAACTTGTTCGTAAAATTCTTTGTTTATTGATGCATGTTTTATCAAAATGTTTTTTGTTGTTGAAGCCAAAAAGGGGAAAATAAAAAGGTAAATCGAAGTTATTAATGAACAAATGATCCATATATGATTAGTTGACGATATTTATTTATCTGTTTTATGTTATTTAAATAAGTGATATTTTGTATATTGTGTTCATAAGGATGGAAGAAAGCACGAAATTCAATTTTATATATTTCGTTAAATTTATATTCATGTTTACTTATGAATCACGAATGACGAATAATGAAATGATAACATAGTATCTTTAATGACCGTTATTTTTACTGCGTGTATTACCTTTATTGTATGCAATAATTGAGATTGGGTTATTTTACAGATTCAACTATCGAAGTTATTAATGAACAAATGATCCATATATGATTAGTTGACGATATTTATTTATCTGTTTTATGTTATTTAAATAAGTGATATTTTGTATATTGTGTTCATACGGATGGAAGAAAGTACGAAATTCAATTTTATATATTCATGTTTATTTATGAATCACGAATGACGAATAATGAAATGATAACATATTATCTTTAATGACCGTTATTTTTACTGCGTGTATTACCTTTATTGTATGTAGTAATTGAGATTGGGTTATTTTACAGATTCAACTATACGGCTACAATGCTGAACTCTACCACAACATGACTGAAGCTCAGCACAAATCTCAGGGGATCGTTGGCATTTCTCTCCTAGTACAGGTAAGCGACTTGTATGCTTATTTTCACTGTATTCTAATTTTATAGTATACTAAATGCTTTTTTATCATATAGTATATCAACATATAGAGGTATATAAATATATGATATCCTATGTAAAAGAAGCCGTTATTAAAATATTTCTGTTAATATGAACTAGGAATAGTTTTAAATAATTAGAACTGCAGTAATGAAAATATTGAATAGAAATAAGGTTTCTTTTTTTTTGGGGGGGGGAGGTGAAACTATATAAAGATAATTACCAAAGAAAGAAATACTTCCCCTTCTTGAGCCATCCTTCGTCATTCCGATTGGGTAGAGGTTCGTTTATTGGCCTTTTCAGAGGAAGAGGGGATTGGGAGGTGTTAAGGGACCCATATCAAGTAGGGCATATTATGGCAAGGTATTCAACTCCACAGGTACCTTCCTCTCCTGGCTCCTATCACCTAACAGCTTCCACAACCAAATTTTAACTGCATAGAATGTTTCAATCTTCCAATTTCAGTCTGAGAGTACTGGCCGTAAATTAGATAGAGAATACTTTGGACATTCCATTGAATGGACGTTGCATTGGTATTTTTTTCTCAATTCTTCATAATTTTTGTCTTTCTAAATTTTCGTACCCACGAATCGAACACAATGCTCGGCAAAATACACATAGAACGAGATGTATTTGGATTAATTTCCAGCTACGTAGGGTTTGAAAGTAATCGCTTTTAGAAAAATCGATTGTATTAGTAGTGAGAGGTATTACTCTAATGATGTCTCAAGGTCAATGTAAATATATGTCCACACCTGAGTGGGAGCAATGGCGAAGCATTTCCTGCCGGAGGAAATTTGAAATTTCGCACGATAGGCACTTTTGTGATGTACTAAAGTACGTACCATTGCTGTGTTATATTAAATAAGTAACCATCTGACAAATTTCATGATCCTAATTGTTTCAAGGTTTAGATAGGTACGCATTTTTCAACGTCGGTAAGATTTTAAAGGCATCAGATACAAACTAAGAAAAATAGTATACTATTTATAAACGAATTGAATGAACCTTATTAACATAAGCTGAAATTCGTAAACGTTCTACTAAACTGAAGTTGTGTGTGTATTAAGGTATATTTCACGGGTGATACAGCAATTTTCTTTATTAAAATCAACTTTCCGAATACCGTTTTATATTTTTCTACCATTTACTCAAAAATAATTCCCATCCTTTTGATTAGACATTTTTATTTTTTTTAAATTAAATGGTATTTAATATTAACTAATTTTTTTCCTATTGCAGTAGCCTAAGAGGGTTTGGATGCTGAATCATAAAAATATTTTTCTCTACCAACGTATTTTCAGTTTTGTTTACTTCAAATAATTGACCGTTTTGATTTATACAAATGATAAAAATAGTTATAATCAATCTATAGACGAATTTGACACCTCTGTAAATGAATATCATTTATTTCGAAAGAAAAGAATATCTGAAAAAATAATGTTGATTGATTGATTAAACATGTTTATTGGAAAAAAATACAAGTATATATATATATATATATATATATATATATATATATATATATATATATATATATATATATACAGTAAAAATCATTAAAAGTTAACTAGAACACTAGAAAATAGGTCTGTCGAGGTATCTGTTAGACAGTGTTATGTTTTGTTTCGTATCTCTAAAGTATAAATTAATAAATATATATGTATGTACATAAATAGATAACTAACAATTAAAAATTTAATATATGGATTTTCATCTAATAATAATAATAAAAAATTATTGAATTGGATTAAACCCTTTAATAGTTCATACATCAACTATGTGAGGAAGCTCACAGTACGATGAGCGAAAGCTTAGCAAACGAAACCAACACCACACGGTCCATCCCGGAAAAAGAACTTATGGACAATACCGCAGACCGTGGAAGCCTACGTGAATAGTTTCACTCATGTTCTTTCTGTTATTATAACAACCATTTTCATGTGATTTGCCTTTAATTATGTACTATAATCGATTCTCCACAGTACACAAAAAACTGTATGGGGCGCGTTCCCCCCCAAAAAAATCCACCTTGTTGTAGCCTATGTCTTATTCTGATGTATAACCTATATTACTGTAAAGTTTCATCCAAATCCGTTCGGTTGTTTTTGCGTGAAAGAGTAACAAACATGCATTCTTACAAACTTTCGCATTTATAATATTAGTAGGATTAATAATGAATTAGACTGGATAATGTTTTTTTTCTTACTTTATTATATTTAAAGAAAATTTAATAATTTTGACAAATTATCATCCCAGGAATAATATTTAAGGTAAACTGGTATAATATAAATTGTTTCAATAGCAGTATGTAATTCTATTCCACTCATAAATTTTTATAAATCTACCCACCACACTACTAACGGCTAAATTATATTTAATACCTAACAAAACTTTTTTAAAACCTACTTTTTGTCCTATTTTTTGTAGACCCAATCCATATTAGACTAAAACCGTTAAAGCATTTTTCATATTTTAAAGTTTCAGATTTTAGCAAACAATTTTCAAACAGTATAATATGAAATTTGATTTATGAATTGAAAAACGAAGCATATATAAGTTTATTGGCCAAGCCACCTCCCTCAATCAAATAACAATATTTTTACTTCCTTAGGGTACACCTACATTGGATCCGATGCGATGCGACGCGATCCTATTCTATCACATAGTATGGTGGGCTGAAAAAACAAATAACTGAAATACGCAGTGAGTGCCTACACTGGATCAGATCCGACACGATTCTATTCTTTTCAATCCGATAGTGAAACTAGTCGCTGCCTTCCGAATAATATACTATTAATTTTATTCTTTTATTTCTTATATTTTATATATATTATAGTGAAATATAAATATATTAAAAATAATTAATAAATAATCTTAATTTTATAAATTTAAAGAACCAAATGTTATAACAATGAGGTAATATTACTATATTAGAATATTTTTGTCTTGCTGTATGACTATAAATAAATAATTTAGTTGTTTTTAAAAAAAAGAAAAGAATTTATTGTTTTTATTATATATTCGTGTTTTATATAATGATTTAATTTTCTCGTTTGTGACAATATTTATTTCTTTTGGTATTTTGTTGTTCATCTTTGCAAACGAGTATAAAAAATCAGAAAAGCCCTTACCACCCAGAGTTACCAACTGTTTAATAAATAAATTAAACATTACGATAATAATTTTATCAAAAGTTAATGTTTCCAATTTTATTAGACGAATTAAAATTATGTGTAGGTATATTTTTTATGTACATTTCTGATAGATATAATTTTATTCAACGGAAAAATAACCTTCGCTACTATAGTATATTTAATGGTTCATGAAGATTAATAATAAAATATTTTAATGAGAATTGAGAATATTTAATTTTGATTTATGACGGATATTTATATAATAGTTAATTATCAAATTACAATGTACATTTTTTAATAAAGATTTTAGGCAATTAAGATTAAGTTGGCATACATGGTAACGGCTGGCTTATCGGATTGAAAACTAATGATTTTGAAATGTGAAAATCGCACCTGATCGTACAGTATCGCATCGGATCCAATGTAGGCGCTTTCGTATAAATAAACTATTTTGATTCCACGAGCGACTAAATAGCTCGGATTAGTCTGATAAAAACGGACGGGTCCAATGTAGGCGCTCTGGATATATTTCAGTCATTTGTTTTGCTTCCGAATTCTGATCGTATCGCATCGGATCCAATGTAGGTGCACCCTTAGTAGTATTAAGTCTATACTCACTTGTATTATTGACCAGGGAGACGGTATTAGATCAGTTGTTATTATCAAGATAAATATTCTTTCCTTTTAAATCATCAGTGTTATTATTTTTTTCTCTTTCTCTTCTCTTCGTTGTTGATTTGCCTCTACTCTGTTTCCGCCAACAATAAATAAAATAGTATTAATATATTTTCAGAAAAATATTATGTGAGTGACGAAAAATGGATTTTTATACATAATAACTTCTGTTCTGTATTATTTAAACTTAATATTTCAATCGAAACTAATCTAAACATTTAAAATCCATACCAAGTGGTTGGTGTTAGATGCTATTTCTTGAATCGTTATCACCGCATATTTATAAGGAAATATATAAGAATTTTGTAATGTTTATAGCCAATCAGTAACTTATTTCAGCTATAACATTATAATAATTATTAATCAATAATTATGTTCTATTTACTACCGTTTTATTTTTTAAAAAAGAGAAGATGGAGGCAGTATTTTATAAGCGAATACAAAGAAACCTTGGACACAAATTCCACCGTTTTAGCTAACGTAGTGGAATGTAGCCGAGGAATTCACTAATGAAAGAACACTACAGTATTTATTGCGGCAGACATAAAAACCACATGCGTCCACTTTTCATTGCTAGTTACTACTTCCACCGCCTTGATTAAATAGTATTCTATCCCACTTTCATCAATTGCTAGGATTTGAGAGCGGACCTCGCAATCGAGAACTACATCTAATACAGCAGTAGATTGCTAGAAAAATATGATCCGTTGATCTTCGCCCATACATCCTCTTGTCAATTTCTAGTTCATTCCATTTCAATTCGATTTTTTTTATTTTGTTTAATTAGGCTAGAACATGTGAAAAAATTATATTTTATACTGTTCTCTACCGTTGTGGAACAAATTAATGATTTAAAAAATAACATTTTGTATAGAATATTCACTCCGAATAAGAGCAAGCTCACTGAAGAATGTAGGATACTCGACAAGGTGGGACGGCGGAGGATGCACCCTAATAGTATCGCAATAGTATTGAAGTGATCGCAATGCGATTGAAATATACATGTAATAATGATGTTGGAATTGTTATGAACGAATATTCAAACCGTTAATAAGCGCTGAGGCGACAAGTAAACTGCGTACACTTCATTGGTTGTCCTGGCACAATTTTTTTTTTGTTGTTGTTTGTTATGACTCTTCGTGTGGGATGTGCTGAACTCTGTCTTCGTTGATGTGATTTCCTTGTGGTGTTCCGGAATAGACGAAACGTCGACTGGTTGTTTTTGTACCAGTATTTTGGAGACTTCAGTCTTTGCTTTTGGGATTATCTCTTTTGCATCTTTGCAATTTTTGCGATGAATACACCAGAACGAAAGTTCTTTGAACATTAATTAATATTATTATATTTATTATATATTATTATTAATATTAATGTATATTAATGTTCAAAGAACTTTCTGTTCTGGTGTATTCATCGCAAAAATTGCGAGAACACGAGGACCTGGGATCGGACAAGAGAAAAGATTTGTCCTCTGCCGGCAGGCGGCCTAGGTGGCTCAAATGGTAGGGCACTGTCACGGAGAGACAGAGGTTCCGGGTTCGAATCCCGGCCGAGGGCCTATCCTTTCTCTTTAAAAATAAATATAAACATTATTGATTTTGCCTTGCTTAAACAATTCTAATTAATTATATAAATTAAATAGCAATTGGGAAAAACCACAATGCAAAGCCTTATGATTCAAATTTCTCCAGTAATACACCTACTTACATCCGACCAGGATTCTATAACCTTCCCAGCTGGTTGCGTATTACTTTCCTTTCAGTTGTATGTTGAACGTCTTGGTGGTGGGGCGCTGTCTCATGTTGATCGTTAGGATATATTGCACCTTTTCTTCGAGATGATTCACATAACCTTTTTTTTGTTTTTGCTTCTTGATCATGCCTGAATAGGCGAAACGTCGACAGGTAAGTAGGTGTATTACTGTAGAAATTTGAAACATAAGGCTTTGAATTGTGGTTTTTCCCAATTGAATTATAATAAATAATAGTGTTTCTTTATGAGTTTTTGGCTCTATTTTATTTATATAAATTAAATATATATTAGACATAAATATCGATAAATACATGTTAGAATCCAGAAATAAAGAACTATTCACACGATACCAAGTAATAATACATTAATACTGCGAAGAAAACTATATGTAAGGGCTAGAAAAAAAAGTATAAAAAGTATTATTTACGGACTATTTCTTGCCTTACAATATGGGTTATGGGAATATAACATACAATATTGGGAACATATTACATAATGTTGCACATATCCCCATACAGTCACATTCTAGTTTCTTTGATTTCGTCTGTGCCTCTTACGCTCTTACGCCGGAAAAAGGGCAGGCGGTGGAGGGGTCGTTCTTAAAAGACACTGTAAGTAATGAAAGGCCAAATCGGACTTTTATCCCGTAGTATTTGCATTAAATCTTGACACCTCAATGTTTGTGCTTTTTGAGAAGGGGACATCGGAGTTAGTAAGGTTTGGCACGTTTATTTTATACGGAGTTTTTCAATACATTTGAAAGCTTTAAGTTTTCAACATCAAATCAAAATTCACAATCCGATCAGACTTCTGGAAATTCAAAATACCGATCTGAAGAGCAGCTGGAAATGCAAAACACCAATTTGATATTTTTATCCTATAAATTACTCTCGTTTTCTTCTAAAAATTACTATTATTTTGAATTTTAATAAATTTATTGAGTTTGAACGTGCTTATTTAGTATTCCCACCTCATTTAAGTTTTATCTTAAAGTTACAAATATTAGTTATCAAGTTGATGATGGCTCTTGTGTAAGAGATGGTGTTTAAAAGATTAAAAAACTGTAGGTGACGCTCAGACCATCCTCCCAGGACTGGACAGTTAAAGGATCTTCCTATGATGTCTACAGCATCTACGTTGATCAAAATCTGGCATGACACATAGTATATTGTGCTAGATTATTAGATGACTGCTCTATAATTGGGTTAAAGATTATACAGGATAACACATTAATTTTTTTTTAAACCTTTGTTGGCACCAAATTCAGCTAAGAGGTTCTTTTGCACACGTACTTTACATCGGGCTTCTTCCATAGTCATTTAAATGAAGCATACGAGTTTATGTGGTACATTCATTTCAAATTAAGCTTTGCATAACTCTTCTCTAAGGCAACTGTCCTATGTTGAGCTGAAGTAAATAAATAAATTGCTTGGCTAAAGGTAGTATTCCTTTAAAATAGGCATGAATTATGAATGGGATAAGTTATATGTCTTTTTTTTTAATCAAGGAATTATCTATAATTTTTAAATATGCATTGTTGTTTTTCAGATTGGAGAATCTTCAAATGATGAGCTTCGTATCATTACGACATCTTTCAATAAAGTTCTATTTAAAGGTAAGTAATTTCATTCCACAATTTTGAACATTCTTATGGATCTTATGGATTGAATATTCTTATAGGATGATTAAAAGAAGCATCGATTCTAATATCATGAAAATATCTATAAAATATTTTTTCTTATTATTATAACTCTATATAAAACATTGGATTTTTCTATGTTTCTATATTAACATGTTTCATGCGTACTTGCAAGCTATCTTTATCTCAAATCAACGCCTATTATTTTTTCTTCCGCTGAATACAGGAGTAGCACAGGGTTCTAGTATTTCCCCACTTCTTTTCAACTGTGAATTAATTCAACATTAATGACCTTCCGAAATATATCCACCTCTATTCCCACCATCTATATCCCGTCGAATCCCAAATCTATTTGTCCTTTCCTCTCTCTGAGATATTAGCGGCATTTGCCAATATTCAGGGTGACCTAGATAGTATCAGTGCCAGGGCTAACCTGATAAACTGAAGTTAAATGCAGCGAAAACTCAGTATCTTAATATCCCATATGTTGCTGATTTGGCCCAAACTAGATACATATCCTTCCATGACAAGCTCCTTACATACTTTAATCCGCTAGTCTCTCAACTTGTTTCCCATACTATTCCTGATAACCCTCCGAGGCATCTGAAAAGAAGATGGCCTCGAGACCTTCTACTATACAACTTTATTGGAGAGCTACCGATGGGTAGTTTTTTTTTCATGTCATTTGTCCATATTAGCAGATTTACTTGTAATATAATTACAGTTGTAAATATCAATAAATTGATCTAAAAAAAAAACGTGAATTCTTCCCATTCTTTGTTGATTGCTTTAACAAATTTTTTTAATAGGCCCAGTTTGATATTAAGCGGTAGTAGAAGATTTGTCAGTGAAAGCAGGATAAGCAATGTTTTTCTGGCCGGGCACATTCGTTTTTCGAGAAGGCCACTCTTTCACTGTGTAATTTCACTTGCTGTACTGTCCTATTCACATAGAAAACAACAGTACTTTGTACAACCTGCTTAAAGACCTGTAAGCATGGCTATTACATAGTTTTGTCAAGCTTTCCTGGTCAGAGAAGTAGAAAGTTACATTTAAATGGGATTAGATTACTATAGGAGCAAAATAAAATATGTGGACTGTCATTCTATCAACTACATGCTTCTACCTAACTTAATAAATGAGTTTCTATTAAAAAATAAAATCTGTCATTATGCATCAATATTAAATCATCAAAAATCGTCATTTTCCTGAAGAAATTGTGATTTTTACAGAAAACTGTACGTTTACAGAATTTTAGACGTCAGATTCGTGTTCAGCACACGATGAAACATTAGGAAACATTAGGTGTAATGCCCTTTGGCTTGATATATTTTTTATTAAATTTTGTACATATCTGTTATTTTTAATGGACCTGGTTCCAGAATATTATTTTTCTCTTCTACTCTATTATATATTAAACTGAACACTATTTCTTTTAATGAATTTGGCTGCATATTTCTCGTAAGAAATAAAATTTGTCCGTTACATAAGAAATGAAACCTTGATAGTATAAGTAACTTAATTTTTTTCTTTTCCTTAAATATGTTTTTTTTTTCTTTATTCATTCTCTGTATTTCCATAATGAAATTATAGACTTGTAAAGACGACCCGAGTTTTTAATTTTTATCCTGATGATGATCGTCAATTGTGATGGGATCTGAAGACGAGAAATGTAAATGACCGGAATCTAGCTGAAAATGTCTGATAATAATTTCGAAGAGGTAGGAGGTGTATGGGAAGTAATTGGAATCATGGACGGACAGGAGGTAACCCAAACGTATAGAAGGGCCTCCATCCATCCCGATGGGATATGACCCCACCCCGCCGCCTCCAATGGCGCTATAAATTCTTAGGGTGGGGGCTATCTCTTAGAGAAGTTAACTTAACAATTTCGTGAAATGGCGGGCCCGGTTCTCCGCCTCGCACCCATATACCCTCCAGCAGCTTTTACAAATATTGCCCCGCGTCAGAATTGGCCACTAACTCAAAATTTAACTTTTTGCTGTAGTATGATTGTACTTATAAAAATCATATTTTTTTACTTTAACATTGCATAAAACTAAGATAATATAAAATTAAAAATGATTCCGGAATGAATAACCCTTCATTGATCAATTAGTTAGAAAAGAAATAAAAATTGAATAATATTAGTTGACCTTATATGTATGAAGAAGAAAATGGTCCGGGTAGAGGTTAAACAATTCTCTTATTTTGGGAGAATTGTTCATTTGGAAGCCGACGTTTCGACCCAATTTGCAGGTCTTCTTCAGGGCTATTATAGCGGGATCACTCTAGACTCAATCACAAACTTTTTGCCATTAAGATGGCTTCAAAGAATTATATGCAAGACTATATAGGCCACAGTCTTGCATTTAATCCTTTCAACCCTTATCTTAATGGTAAAAAGTTTGTGATACACACAGATCACAAGCCACTAACTTCGCTATTTACTATGAAGAACAGCATGCTCATGAAATACATCTTTCAGCTCTCTTTATTCGACTTTTAATTCGAATTAAGATAAACCGGATAAACGGAGAACACATATTTTGCACCCGCTCAAGTACAAGTTGCAACTTCTGGGTGATGTAAGTGTTAAGAGCCTATATAAGTGGAGATTGGATGAGAGGATTGACCTTTCGTATTGGCGAACAGCGAAAGTGTGTGTCCATTTGACAGCTGAAGAGGCTCTTGGTGAAGAGGAGGAGAGGCGTCTGCCAAATTGGTGGGCACAGGAAATAACCCAACTAGTAAGGAAAAAGAAGCTGGCCTATGGAAAGTATCTTTCTTCCACCAGAAACTACGGCTGGGTAGCATATAGAACCCTGACCAGGAAGGCAAAAGAACAGGTGACAAAAGAAAAACGACTCATGGGAGAGACCTGCCAGTGAATCAACTTTGGTTTTGTTTTTTTTCTACCCCTTCCTGCCATCTCTGGCATACGGGGTTCGCCAGTGGTGGGTTAATACGTTGGGTTTACGCACACTCTTATTATACAAGACTTTGGGGGTATTGTATAATTAGAGGGGGATAATGTTATAAAATAAAAATATTCTGTGATGCTGCACGGTGCACGGATGTAGGGGCAGCACCTTATAGGCCTCCTGGCCGGTCTGCATCCGTCCGGGTGCCGTCCACCCCTCCTGGTCCGCCACATCCATCCGGTCTGCCGTTCCGCATCTGTTCGTTCCTCTCCACCGTCTCTCTCCTCCATGTGAGGTTGCGGCTCCACGCCGGGGACGCATACCTCAGAATACCCAAGATCACGCCTTTATAAATGGTCATAGTTGCTGGGTACCTGGGGCCCCAGAATGCACCCCCTATTCTTCCAAGTCCGTTCAGTGACAGGGTCCTTGGCAGCGGCCATACTCAACTTCCTCCTCACGCACCATTCCGCTACGAGACTGGCGCACCTCTCCGCTTGTGTCTTCACTCTGGCTCTGCTGTTCTCGGCCACGATGACTGCCAGGTCGTCGACGTAGGCCGTGGCAAGGAACCCTTTCTGTTCTAACTCCCCAGCAACTGGTCGAATACCAACTTCCACAGGGCCGGCCCAAGCATCGACCCTTGTGGACATCCACTCTCTATTCTCCTCTGTACCCCGTAATAGCTACCTCTAATCCTGACACTCCTGTCACTGAGGTAGCTGCTCACGAGGGAGTACAAGTTTCTGGGGGTATCAAACTCCTACAGCCGCTGGAGTACACAGGGCCACCATACACTCTCAAAGGCGGAGGATACGTCAAACAGTACAAGCATGGCATACTTCTCCGCCTTCTCTTCCACGTCCCTGCGCACTCTCAGCAGTGCATCAGTGGTTCCCTAGCCACTAGTCGAGCCGAACTGCCGTGGATGACTCGCTGCACAGGGGACCGGCCTTACTTGGAAACCGTCACTGGTCCAGACACTCATTGAAGGTCATCCTCAATGAGGAGGGCGCTGTTCTTCAAGATCGCGGCGTCTATTCCGTCGAGTCCTGGGGCTCAGCCGATCCACTGTCTATCCACGGCAAGACGAAGGTACCATATATCCCATGGTGGACACAGTTCGGTACCTGGAGGGCACACCGTGGTGCGTCTTACCATTCTGTCATCTTCCGTATGCTGGGACGGATCTTCTCTGGGGTATGTATAGTCTATATACATCGCAGCCGTCTCCTCCAGGGTGGTTGCCTGGGCATCTCCCACTCTGATAGCCGCCACCATAGTCAGCGGCTTCTCCTTGCCCAGTGCCACCCTGTATGGGATACCCCAGAGAATCTTCTCCGACTCCTTTACGATGAACTCGTCCCAGGATTCCTTCTTCTGATGACGCACGCCGTTTCGGTATGCCCTATACCTCGCAAGTCTCCTCTCCTCATCCCTACACTCCTGGTACCTGTGCCTGGCCCTGTAATACTCCCTCTTGAGGAGCGTCAGGGCAGGTGTCCACCATTAGACCGGACGCGCTCTCGCTCTGAGGCGCTGGAGGGTCATATTGGCCGCGTCTGTGATGGCGCCCGTCAGCTGCGCTACTCTGCGGTCAATGGATGACTCGCATTCCATCGGCGCCATCTCTTCCCATTCTTAATCGACCATTATTCCCTCCAGTTCACTGGAGAAGGCTCCCCAGGTCGCCGTTCGGGTCCACGTTGCCTTTCTCTGCCGGTAATGCTCCCCCTTCCTCTTCTACCACACTGAAGGATATGACCCGGTGGTCGGAGATCGTGTCAGACCGTAGGGTCGAGTCCGCAATGCGCCTCGCCACAGAGGCCATGGCGAGTGTCACGTCAATCCTCAACGAATGTTGGGCCAAAGGGGTCATTCATCACTAAGAGCTGACGGTTAGTTCACCACTCTTCCTCAGGCATCTGTGCACACCGAACCCCAGGCACTGCTCCACGAATTGGTGTCGGAACAGACCACCACACTCCTGTAACGTTTTGCGATGGCCTCCACGGCGGAAACGTTCTCCTCTATCCTTTGCTTCGGCGGCATGTATGACGACACGAGGGCGAAGGATATCCTCCTCCATCTGTCATGGCATGCCGACTGATCCGCCGTGGTGAATTGCTTCACTTCCATAACGTCAAGGTTTGAATTCACTACCACAATAGCCGCTCTAGGCCTCCTCTCACCACTGCCCATAGCGACTACCCTAGACGTGGCACCGAATCCGGTGACCACATTTCCCTGACACAACGGCTCCTGAATAGCCATGATGTCAGTTTTCCTACTGAGACCTCTCAGCTCGTCCGCGACGACTCGTCTTCGGCCCATGTTGACTTGCAGAATCTGCAGCCTACGCATACCGGGTCCTCTTCGCCTGCTTGACAATCAGCTCGACGGCACTCTCTGCTACCCGCGCAGTGATGGAGCTCCTTCCCCTATCTGCCGTTGGCCTTGCATTGCCTACAAGTTGCTTTGCAACCTCTAGCGTTTGCCGGGCAGTCTGTAATCTTGTGCCCGGTTCCTTAGCAACACCTGCACGCCATCTCCCTCGTGCATGCCTTCGCCGTGTGACCGTGCTCAAGGCCCTTTAGGCAGGTAAGGGGATCGAAGTAGTCTCGGATGGTCAAGGCCCACCATTCACAACTCATGTTCTCCGTTGACAGGTTCATCAGGGCGGACCTCATCACTTGGTGAACCTCTATCACCCATTTCTTCGTGAGGCCCCCAGTGGGAGTGGCGAAGCAGAGTCTCAGCCACTCCTTCCTGTCGCTCTTCTCCTTGGGTACCTGCAAGGTGGATTTCTCCCACAGGTACTTCTCCACTGTGCTCCCATCCCAGTGCCTAGGGATGCCTCTCAGCTCTATGCAGAGCCTTCTGGCTGATGCGGGCTTCGCCTCCAGCCCCTTGTTCTTCAAGGCTTCCCAGCCAATGAGTCTCTTCGCCGGGTCCGCCCCTCCGGTCCTGACCAGGACGGTGCCAGCCTTCGTAAATCTCATCACGCTGACACTGGCACCGATTTCCCTCAATTCCTCCTGGGACGGGAGCTGCTCGTGGATCTTCTCCGCGTTCCACCCCACTGCATTTCCCCTCAAGGTCACGTATGTGAGGCATCTTCGGACCTCCTCGGCACTGCGGGAATGCTTGCGAGGAATCCAGCGAAGGTGATCTTCTTGGCCTTTTTTTTCTCCTCCTGCGCTTTTTCTTCATTTTCTTCTCTTTTCCTTTTCACCTCCTCCCAGGGTGATGCGTCCGCGTCGCTGGAGTCCTCCCCCATATTCCTCCCGTGGCATATCACTGTGCGGCTACTCCTCTGAGGCATTGGGGCCGGCTGGAGGCCATCATACTCCTTTGGCGGCCTCCTTCTTGGGCGGGAGCACTCCGGAAGGTCCAGACACCGCCTTCTCGGGCTCCATGGGGGCCTTTCCCCCTTATCCTCTTGCTTTACCACCCGGTCTCCCTCCTCGATCATTGTGTTCAGGTCCTCTATAATTTTCTAGACTCTCTTCAGTGTGGGAGACCCATGGCCCACCCCTGGCGTCACCTATCGCCGTAGCCGTAGGGGGGCTATCTATCTAACTATCTACTATCTAGCTAACTATCTACGACACCTTGTCCGCTATTGCCCTGTGCAACAGGTCCATACTCAGGGCCTCCTCGACCACTCTCCTGACGATTGAGGGGACCATGTTCCACTAGACCTGAAGGCCCACAACCCCCCCCCCCCCGGCAGGTCCCCATATTCCTCCCGTGGCATATCACTGTGCGGCTACTCCTCTGAGGCATTGGGGCCGGCTGGAGGCCATCATACTCCTTTGGCGGCCTCCTTCTTGGGCGGGAGCACTCCGGAAGGTCCAGACACCGCCTTCTCGGGCTCCATGGGGGCCTTTTCCCCTTATCCTCTTGCTTTACCACCCGGTCTCCCTCCTCGATCATTGTGTTCAGGTCCTCTATAATTTTCTAGACTCTCTTCAGTGTGGGAGACCCATGGCCCACCCCTGGCGTCACCTATCGCCGTAGCCGTAGGGGGGCTATCTATCTAACTATCTACTATCTAGCTAACTATCTACGACACCTTGTCCGCTATTGCCCTGTGCAACAGGTCCATACTCAGGGCCTCCTCGACCACTCTCCTGACGATTGAGGGGACCATGTTCCACTAGACCTGAAGGCCCACAACCCCCCCCCCCCCCCCGGCAGGTCCCCATATTCCTCCCGTGGCATATCACTGTGCGGCTACTCCTCTGAGGCATTGGGGCCGGCTGGAGGCCATCATACTCCTTTGGCGGCCTCCTTCTTGGGCGGGAGCACTCCGGAAGGTCCAGACACCGCCTTCTCGGGCTCCATGGGGGTCTTTTCCCCTTATCCTCTTGCTTTACCACCCGGTCTCCCTCCTCGATCATTGTGTTCAGGTCCTCTATAATTTTCTAGACTCTCTTCAGTGTGGGAGACCCATGGCCCACCCCTGGCGTCACCTATCGCCGTAGCCGTAGGGGGGCTATCTATCTAACTATCTACTATCTAGCTAACTATCTACGACACCTTGTCCGCTATTGCCCTGTGCAACAGGTTCATACTCAGGGCCTCCTCGACCACTCTCCTGACGATTGAGGGGACCATGTTCCACTAGACCTGAAGGCCCACAACCCCCCCCCCCCGGCAGGTCCCGAACTAGCTATTTATATGGCCCTGGACTTCCAGGGATAACTTTTTCCTGGCCATATAGGCCCTAACCAGGTCCTGGGACCTCTCGGCCTTGATAGTAGGCGATCCTTCCTCTGGAGAGTTGCTCTCCACTCTCGGCCTCTTGGCATTCCTCCTGGGCCCTTTAATGTCTTCAGCTTCTTTATCAGATTATAACCGATAAAATATATCGGATTGATTATATTTTTCTTTATTATCACTAATGGCATCTTCTGTGGCCATTGAAGGCCTATTCGCTTCCTGCTCCAGCATCGGGTTCTCCTGAACACCATGGAGTGAAGTATTCCTTCCTTCTCCACCGTTAACATCTCCCGTCTGGGAAGCCTCAACGATGTTTTGGCTTTCTTCCACTGCCAGTTTTTCAACGTTTGTTGGGTCCACTATTCGTCCCACACCAAATAACCTTTTTTGGACCTTAATTTTTCCAAAAATCCCAAAAAAAATCGTTTTTAATTAATTAATTAAAAAAATCCTGTCCGTGGAGGGCTCCAACTCGCTCAAGTGTACTTCGGGCCTCAACCACCACTACACAAACACTCCAGTGCACTAAACCGGGAGTAATGAAAAAACACGTCTTACCTTACCGACGGCTGGGCGACCGTAGCGCAACTCGCCAGTGAACAACTTTTTTTTTTTCCCCCCCTTCCCTACCTTTGAGGCATACAGGACCAGTGAATCATCTGCACTTTAGGATTTAATCTAATCAGGGAGTTTTGGGGGGTGATGAAAAAGATGAGAACTGCGAGAAAGGGAAATTTACTATCTCCCATTAAGGAAAAGGATTGGGAGAATCACTACAGGACCCTCCTAAGTGAAGTTAGACCTCAGTTCGCGACCCAGGATAATGACTAACATGAAGAAGCAAAGAAACCGGTAGAAATGAAGGAGAGTTGTGTTCAGCGGGCACTATCAAAGGCGAAGACTGGCACAACTCCGGGAACAGGTGGAATTGCTATAGAGCTCCTGAAAGGTGGAAGAGCAAAACCGATAACCCTTTTGACGGATTTGATTAACCTTGTTCTCATGGGAGAGTATATCCCGGATGGGCTGAGGACTGGCTATATATCGTCGTATATGCAAGAAGAGTAATAGGAAATTGTGCCGGAACTACCTCGGAATCTGCAAGCAAAGTTCTATTGCCAGAATTATTGGAAGGCTGCTCCAGGAGAAATTAGAGGAAGCGTGCTCTACCCCTCAGGAACAAACAGATTTTATAGCGGAACGGTCATGTAAGAACAATATATTTGTTGTTCTTCGACTCTTTGAGAAGTCTCAGGAAAGGAAGCAGAAACTAAACATGGCCTTAATAGACCTGGAACAAGCATATAATAATGTGCTTATAAAGTGGTTGTGGGTGGCACTCAAAGAAGCAGGCATTAGTGGAGCTCTGATAAAGCCTGTGAGATACCTAAACAGCGACATGTATCGGATAAGATCCGGGAACCACCTTTCGGATCCTTTTCATAGTACTAATGGATTGAATCAAGTCAATCAAGCATGTCAACCCACTCTTCAACATATACCTTCACGAGGCTGTGAAACCATGTTACAGGCAGTTTGGGAATGTTGTGCCGTTCATTGGTGGCGAAAAGGAATGTCCTAGAAATGATGGTATACACCCTAAAATTATACTACGAAACGGTGGGCTTAAAAATTAACTGAAAAAAGACCGAGTATATGGAAATCGGAGATGGTGATACTAGTTCGCTTCT
This sequence comes from Arma custos, assembly GCA_037127475.1. Classification (NCBI taxonomy): domain Eukaryota; kingdom Metazoa; phylum Arthropoda; class Insecta; order Hemiptera; family Pentatomidae; genus Arma; species Arma custos. The sequence goes on along the minus strand of CM073761.1, from coordinate 111,481,025 downwards.
GGTAGACAGGGAGGCCTGTAAAAAAATAAAGGTATTCAAGTACCTGGGTTCTTATTTGGAAGTCACCGGGTCCATGACGTCACAAGAAAGATGGAGCAAGCCCGAAAGGCTATCAGGTTGCTGCATCCGGTCCTCTGGAATACAGAGATATCTACAGAAAATAAACGCTGTATTTTCACAGCATATGGTAGTGAAAACCATCCTGACATATTCCTCGGAAACCTGGACTATGAGCTCCCGTGTGTACTCATAGGTGCAGGCGGTTGAGATAGATTTCTGGAGGAGGGGTCTCCGTGTTACTAGGCTGGATAAAGTAAGAAACCAAGAAATTCGACAGAGGATGGATGTGGTTATATCAACAAATGAAAGGATCTTGGCACCCCGCTTACGATGGTACGATTATGTAAAGAGAATGGCGTTCGAATTTTGGCCACACCGAGTCCTGGATTGGGTTCCACCAGAGAGGAGATGACGGGGACGGTCCAGAAGCATGTGTACGGAGGGAGTTCAGGAGGCGATTGCTGGTCGAGGACTCCAGGAAGAGCATGGGATGGATCGGGAGGCATGTGGCTCTGCTTTGACCAGTTGAGGCAACACTTGTCGGAATTGACTGTGAAATAAACAATATGATACGCTTGGTATGATCGAAAGCGAATAAATATGAAATTCTGTTTACACCGATTCCAGACAAACTTTTTGAAGAACTTTCCAACTAAGTATATTGTGAACACCTTCACACCGAATTAAAAAAAAAAATCTTTTATTTGAATATTAAAAAAAAATTACTAACGAAATAATAGTAAGTTTTATGTATCAATAAACTTTCAAAAAATATATTTTGAACAAATAAAACATATCATTATTTACAATATTATCACTTATTCTAAATGTATTATGAGCTTCGTTATAACTTTAAGGAATTATTATAACAAGTTTAAATATTTGTAAACATTTGTATTTCTTGTCAACAGCTATATAGATAAATAATAATTAGTAAAATAAAGTAAAAAAAAAAACAAGGAGGAATACAAAAAGCTCGTAGAGGCCTTGGGTTGGTGCAAAACTTTTACAATAAGAAATGTTTATCTCTAAATACAAAAATTAAACATTATATTACGGTAATTCACATCATTATATACGGTAATTCACATCTTATTTTGCATTTATGCCACTTCTTTCTAACTGTATACAGTTACATATTAACTTCCCTTACTTATATTTTCTTTTCATTCTTCATAGTTCACGGATATAATACCACTATTTTCAATGTTTAATTTTTTTAATTTATCAAGCTTTTCTTTCTATTTATGCTTGTATTATTACACTTTACCTATGTAACCCCTCATGTCTGGTATCTTATCCATATCTATAATTAAACTAGTTTTTTCTAAATCCTTCATACTCAACCCCCCTTTTGCTATATTTTAATCTTCTCTTTTTGTATCTTTCCGTTTACCTCCTCATTTTTCTTTCCCTTTATATTATTGTGTACATTTTATCCTTTCTTGACATGTATTTTTTCTATTTTATATTCTTATTCTTGTATTATTTTATCTGTCACTATTAGAATTTCTGTTCATCATCTACAATTTTATTTTTATCTATCACTATTTTAAGTTTATTATATTCTGTAACCAGTCTTATATTCTTTCTTATTTATCATATATCTATTCACTATTTCATCTTATCTAGTCACTATTTTTATTTCCACTCCTGTACCACTTTATATATTCTTGTTACTGCTACGTTTTTATATATTTCTGATTGTTTCTCTCTCTTAGCCCTGAAGATGGCCTACACTGTAGGCCGAAACGTCGGCACATAATAAATAAGTTATGCTTATTTTGGTGTTTTGATTGACTGCACCCCCAACTATTTCTTCCTTAAAATAAATATTACGGTAATTTAACCAAGAATGTTATATGCCAGCGACAACTTGACACTTTACAGAAAAATAGATAAGGAAAATTTAAAGAAAGAGGTAAAGAAAATTCTGGGACCAAGATGGACCGAAGAAGGTTATAGATTACAGAAAAAATCGAAAAATATTCTAACGTAGAGATAAACATGAGGAAAAGACGTCTGAAATTCGATGGCCACATAATGAGGCTTCCCAATCACAAACTTACAAAGAGAATAGTAATATCCCTTGTTAATGGAGGGGAACGGATCCAAAATATTAAGAGAGACTTGGAATTGCCAAAATTACTGATGAAAATATGATAACACGAATCAGTTTCAAACTTAAAGTTGAAAAATGGTTGATTAAGCCAGAGACAAAAGCGTCGAGAGCAGGAACTAAATGGTCGGCAAGTCGCAACTTTTTCACTATCTCGATTTTTCTTCATTCTACAGTTTACGATTGAGGTATACTTTTACCCTCTTACTGTTAGTGACAAATAGCAGATAGAATTACTATAACCAAATTTTTCATTGATAATTTCGATTTTCCGGTATTAACAAAAATACCTGACAGCCGTTCAACGGAAGGCATAGCGCCTGGCGAAGGGTTAACTGTCGACCCAAGGCTGTTCATCACCAATCGGTACTACCACCCATTAGTGGGTTCTGTCCATCACCAGCAATCTCTGCCAGTTTAATAGCTTAAATGATGTCATCCTTAGTTTCGAGCACCGATCATGTTTCTCGAGTCTTTTTCAAATTTTGAGGCTATTAAATTTAGAGGTGGCCTCTTGTTTGTTTTCCATAAATCTCCTTATTGAGGAATTTCCTTGGAATGTCTCGATCGTCCTTGCTACATGGCTCTCCCATCGATGCTGGTCCAGCTTTGTTATTTTAACAGCATCTAGTTTATTTAATGAGTACAGTTCGTTGTTAGTTCACACTCATCATGTCTCTTTGCGGAACATAAATACGTCACAAAATTTTTCATTCGAATGTACATGCTCACTCACCACTTTTAGGAATAGCCCATGCTTCAGATCCGTTTGTGCAGGCCTCTTAGATGTCTTATGCAGTCTTATTGTTGTAGGTCATGAAAGTACTTCTAACTACTTTTAACTGTCGGCCAAGTCAAAAATAAAATCTATTAGCAGATCCTATTCTTCTTCATATTTCATCGGAAATTTTATTATTTTAGTTTACTTGGGGTCTCAGATTTATAGCAATGCTGTTACACGTTTAAATGTGTAAGAGAAGAATTGGTCGACTGTATCTTCTAATGTAAGGAAGAAATAGTTGGGGGTGCAGTCAATCAAAACACCTAAATAAGTGTAACTTATTTATTATGTGCCGACGTTTCGGCCTACAATGTAGGCCATCTTCAGGGCTAAGCGAGAGAAACAAACAGAAATATATAAAAACGTTGCAGTAACAAGAATATATAAAGTGGTACAAGAGTGGAAATTAAAATAGTGACTAGATATGATGAAATAGTGAATAGATATATGATAAATAAAGAATGAATATAAGAGTGGTTACAGAATATAATAAACTTAAAATAGTGATAGATAAAAATAAAATTGTAGATGATGAACAGAAATTCTAATAGTGACAGATATAATAATAAAAGAATACGAATATAAAATAGAAAAAATACATGTCAAGAAAGGATAAAATGTAAACAATAATATAAAGGGAAATAGAAATGAGGAGGTAAACGGAAAGATACAAAATGAGAAGATTAAAATATAGAAAAAGGGGGGTTGAGTATGAAGGATTTAGAAAAAACTAGTTTAATTATAGATATGGATATGATACCAGACATCTAGAGGTTACATAGGTAAAATGTAATAATACAAGCATATATAGAAAGAAAAGATTGATAAATTTCAAAAATTAAACGTTGAAAATAATGTTATTTATAACTATGAACTATGAAATTATAAATAACAGTTATAAATAACATTATTTTCAATGTTTAATTTTTGAAATTTATCAATCTTTTCTTTCTATATATGCTTGTATTATTACATTTTACCTTAATAGCTTATATTATATTATATTATAGCTTAATTTGTTAGGAAATACGTTGATTTTTCACGCATACGATACGTATGATCTGGAATCTGTGTTATGAATATAGCCCTTACACCAATTTGAATGCTGCAGTTTTTATTAGTTCTGTTTCCAATAAAAATGTTTCTGTTGAACAACCTATCCATTAACAAAGGCAATACAATCATGTCCAAGAAAAAAACAATTATACATATTAATATAAAAAGTTTAATGGATGATGAAACATTGGGAATCTTGATTTCAACTGTTACTACCTGATGTACCATTAGCGACTAAAACTCCAAACGACCTAGGATAATTGCCTCCCTCGAAAATGCCATTATTACTCGCCACTCCACTCGACACCCTCATTAAAATGAACGGCTCCACAATAGTCCTCGATTATTCGACCATTATTGACATTTTCAAATTGAAAGATACGAATAATGAAGTAGTTCATAAAATGTAGACAAAAAATTCTGTAAAACAGCGAGTTAGTTAATTTTAAAACTGTCAGAATTACAACTCAATTTCTAAACAATGAAAATCGGAATTTAATCAGTGGAATTTAGGTGGTTTCACACATCGATTCACAGCCTCAGAACATTTTTGTTTTACTTCCTAACAAATTATCAGGACTTCTCGGATGAAAATAATCTGTTATTGGAAACGTCTTCATTGACCACCTAGTTAGTACAATATTTACAACTTTGTGTGGTAGATCTTTTATTTTACATAAAAAGAAATTTGACAAAACAAATATGATTACAAAAATAGTTCAGAATTTAAAAAGGATTCAGAGGTAATCTGTCCAATTTTTTTCCCTCTGCATCTGTGTCTATGCCCTATGTTTTTCTCACTAGTTATCATTGGTCTTGGTAATAACTACCCCGCTGAATAAAAGTAGTCCTATTTGTAGATGACCTAGTTGTACGGTAAGAATGGTTGGAAGACCGAGGCTCCGATGAGTGCATGACGTTGCTACAGACGATTAGACTACCCTACTGGAGAGCAACTGGAGTAACTGGAGAGCAGCAGCAATTAACAGAGATGATTGGCAGTTGATGTTGCAAGACTCTTTGTCCCCACGTGAGGGAAGTAATAACATACGATGTTTATGTATGTTATACATGGATCGGGTGTTGGTGACATAGATGTTTTGCATCCATAACATAATAATAATATTAAGGAGAATATCTGGGAACCATCCAACATAAGCACGTATTTGTTGTAAATTTTCATTTTTATTCTAATAAATATGTTTGGTACTGGTGTAAGTTTCGGAACTAATTCATAAAATACGCTAATGTTATTTCTTAATCAATGAAAATGACTACCATAAAGTTATAGGACTTCCTATAAACAATTTTAGCAAGTTTATTCCAAAGAGCAGCAAGGAATAAAGTTTACGTCGAGGGTTGGATGGCAGTTGGACTCAGGCCGCATCTTTGTGAAATGTTAACGATGATTTTTGCCAACGGCCATACCACGTTGAACACACCGGTTCCCGTCAGATCACCGAAGTTAAGCAACGTCGGGTGTGGTTAGCACTTGGATGGGTGACCGCCTGGGAAAAACAGGCGGTAACCATCTGGGAAAAACCGCGTGCTGTTGGCAACTATCTTAACAGTGCACTAAGTAAATACATAACATAACTGGCAAAATAGGACTTTGACAATAAATTAATTGACAATAAAAAAAAAAACGATTTTTAAAGTTTCGGTATTTTTAAGAGAATTGTGTTACATAAAGTATGGATTTTTTTTTACCTGAAGCAACCGGTGCTCTCTGCCACACCTTTAACCTTTAATTATCAAATCTTAATGAATTTTTACAAGTTTGTGTGAATAGCTCCAACAGAATCGGCATTATTTTAAAAGGTGGCGGTTGTAGAGGATATTAAAAGAAATATTGGTTACCGCATTAACTAGGTTATTTATGAATAATAAACTGGGTATGCAATGACAAATCCCTTTTAACAAGCCTCTTTCATTTCCTGATTAAGCTGATTTCTATTAAACGGTTAAATATTAATATTAAAAGATAATTTTACGGACTAGGAAAGTTATAATTGAAAAGATTAATTGTGAATAATGAAGCTTAGATGAAAGGTATAATAGTGAAACCAGGCAGGACTCCTGGTGTTTTTATATGTAACATAACCATACCATACAATATTAAATAAATATTAATTATATGGTAACTTATTTGCGGGCGTTTCCTTGAGAGTACTAGTAGTTCCCCTAATAGTTCTCATATGAAAATATTGCATTAACTTATTTCCTGCTGTCAATAGCATGAATGTTTCAAGGATTTCAAGATTGCTCAAAAATAATTGGGAACTCAAATTCAATAGGTGGCATTAAGTGTTACAAAATTGTTATTTACATTTTAGTTCATGTATATTTGTACTTCAATACGAAACTAAATATGATTCTAAGCCATAAATTACCGAAAAAATCACTTAAACGAATTTTCTATGAATGACCAAAAAAAATCGAAATTTCTAACATAAACTTTCTAATCTATTGGAGTGCTACCACCGATGGGTAGTTTCTCCACAAGTGTTTTTCAAGTCGTATTGTACATATAGCAGATTTACTTATTGTAATATTATTATAGTTGTAAATATCAATAAATTAAATTAAAAAAAAAAAAAACTTCCTTATCTGGTAAAATAATACTTGCGATTTGAAAATGCAACAGAAAAATTACCTGGCAATGAAAACATTGCTACAGTACATAATTCATTACAGCTTCTAAAATTTAATTAACAAAATTTATTTACTTAGTTTTTTTTGTTTTAAGAAGTGGACTTTTTTTTCTCTATATGTAAACTCTATAAAGATGTATATTTTAATAATATGTTTTGGTCTATTTATTATTCACCCTCCTTCAATGTTTCACATGCAATATTTCCTTTTTTATTGATCGTATATATCTATGAGTTAATACTTAATAATTAACTTATCAATATATTAATGTTTTTTTTGCATTGGATTCTTTCATTCATCCATACAGCCAGCTATGCATTATTATTTAGTGCACTGTTTATTTAGATACCAACAGCACGCGGTTTTTCCCCAGGCTGTCACCCAACCAAGTGCTAACCACGCCCGACGTTGCTTAACTTCGGTGATCTGATCGGTGGTGTGTTCAACGTGGTATGGCCGTTGGGCAAAATTAAATATGAGTTTAATAAACTATTTTATTAAATTGTATCCCTTTTTTTTTGTTTGTTTTTTCAATGAAATACAATATTGTTTAACATAGACCATGAAGATCTTTGTCATCCTACAAGCAAAAATTCCTTGCGGGATATAGTCACATGGTTTCCATGGCACTGCGCCAGGCTGCCCATAACTCCATTACTAGTTCCTCCATACACCAGTTTCCTTCCCACCTATTAATTAACAAATTAATCAGTGATAGTAATGAAGGAATTATTAATTACATAACTCTGATTACTTCAAACTAACTGCATTGCAACATTACAAGCCGTGGCATCTGACAACTCGGGTTTCCGTCACCGTCAGGGCCGCTCAACCATTGTTGCCCTCCTGTAACAATACTCGGTTGGTTCTGCAATATTTTTTCTTTTTTCTCGGCCCTGAAGATGGCCTAAATCTTAGTATGAAACATAGGTGCAATAAAATAAATCATTCTCATTTTTTATAGTTATTAACTCCGCCCCCTGACCATTGTACTCCACTCTCATGATCTTTATATTTTAGTGATAATGAATTACTTAGAAAAACTGATTAAAATCAATATTTCTAAGCTGTAGTAAAACATTGTAGTATTCAGATTCTGTTGATTTATATTTTTATTGAAATTTTAGTGTTGTGTGAATTTGTACATGTTTATGTTATACCTGTCCTACTCTTTACATACAATGTTCCACTGCAAAACGCACTATTCCCTACCTCTTGGAATAAAGCTATAGTCCACCCTATCAACAAATCCTCTAACCCTGTTTAAAGACTACCGCCCAATCTCAATTCTCTCCAACCTTTCCAAGCCTCTAGAAAGAATAGTCCAGTCACAAATGTCAAATTTCCTCGAACAGTCCAACCTCTATGACCGACCCACTTCAATCAGGTTTCCGTCCCGGCTTCTCCACACAATCTACACTTACCAAATTACCAATGACATACATACCGGTATGAACGACAAAAAACTAACAGTGCTTATCCTTCTTGAATTTTCTACAGCTTTTGATTCCTTGGACCATTCTACCCTTTTCAGTAAACTCAAATCATTGTCCTTTTCTAACATTTCTATCCGATAGTTCCAATATTTCCTCTCTGATAGATCTCAAGCAGTTTCTATACCCAATCGTCCCCTTTCCACTTTCCTCAATCTTTCCTCAGGAGTGGCACAAGGCTCAAGGATCTCTCCTCTTCTGTTCAACTGCTATATCAATGATCTTCCTAAATCTGTTCACCACTGTTCCCACCATCTATATGCTGACGACTTCCAAATCTATATGTCCTTTCCTCCTCCTCCTCCTCAGTATTTAGGAAGACCTAGATAGGATCAGTGCCTGGGCAAAGCTGAACAAACTGGAATTCAACGTAATGAAAACTCAGGCCATTGTTTTAGGTTCCTATTCTCTCCTTATATCCATCCACACCATCCCAACATTAATCCTAAGCGATCATCCTATCACGTTCAACTCGTCTGTCGAAAACCTAGGCATCACCGTCAACCAAAAACTTTCTTGGAAACCCCTCATCGTCCAGATATCCCGACGGTCAATTAGTTCCCTGAAGTTATTCCATCGTTCTCGACATCTTACACAATCTTCCCGTAAGCTTCACGTATCTTCTCTCATCTTCCCCCGCTTTGACTATTGTAGCGTGGTATATGGAGGCCTTTCGAAAATGCTCGAAGACAGACTAAAGAGAATAATGAATTGCTCTCTAAGATTTGTGCTTGGTACTCCTAGGCGTTCGCGCGTGTCCTACCTTTATGGTGAGTTAAAGTGGCTCTTCCCCCCCTTCCGAAGACAACATTTCGTCTGTTCATTCTTATACCAATCCATTTACTCTCAACACCCTTCATATATCTACAGTCTCCTCCAATTCAAATCTTCAGTTCAACAGCATAAAACAAGATCCCGTCTTTCCGATCTTAATATACGTTCCTAAAGAACTAAAGCATTTCAGCATTCCTTTCTCGCCGCTCCCCCAGTGTGGAACTCAATCCCTCCTAATATACGTCATAGTTCCTCACTATCGTCATTTAAATCCTTGCTTTTCCAACATGGCTTGCCAAAAAAATTCTCTAAGCAGGTTAGTCATTTGCTTAGAATGTAATATATTAAATAATACATTGTGTTATTTAGTTCTTTTAATTATGTTTTTTAAGAATATGTACATCAGGTAAAAAAATTATTGCATGCTAGCTCATGCATTTAACAAAAGCTATGGATTTATCCGCTCTCTTTAATTGCTTAATACGAGTATATTGTCAAAATTTTTACTGTTTATTTACTTTCTTTTTTTATGATTCCGAAGATTTAAGAGCTTACAAAGTTCATTTTTTTTTCAAACCTGTTGAAGGCCTACCAGGCCTGACTCTTAATGACATAGCGACATTTGGGGGGTTTTACGTTTTCATTTTCAAGATACTATTTGCATCATTTCAAATCGAAATTTATTAATCAAATTATAATGTTAACAGTTATCAACTGCTATAAATGAAGAGTACTCATATATATTTATAATGTCCCAGTAATTAAATTCAATAACTGTTTATATTTATATACATTTAGCAAAACACGATGTATATTTTTTCCGGATGTTCATGTATGCCGGTAGCGACTAAATACTGAAGCACTCAAATCAAAATCTATGTAATGTAATAATTTACCTTTTATTGGCACCTGATTCCTGCTCAGACTACATCGAAGATAGTACTTAGATTTCATCACAACACTTATGAGTTCTAAATAAATTGTCCAAACTATTAATAAACGAATTTGACAACTGTGAAGTCCTTGACATTATTTAAGAAAGTTGACATTATGATCAAAAGTAGACGCCGCAGCATTCCATTCTTACTTAAAACATCCGTTTATGACATCCATAGATTTTTACAATAACTACAATTTAACGTCAAAATCAGTGTAAAATCCGATTGAATATGTTTAAATTTTACAAATAGAAATAATTTTGTGGTAGAGACAATTTAAGTTTAATAGCGCACGAAGAATTGGGAGTGAAGGGTTCGATAAGAAGAAGAGATGTCATCACGAATGGTGACGTGTTTAATATCGTTAATAACGATAATAATATAAATTATTCACTTTTGGCAGACTTTGTTTAAATAACCTATAAGTTGACCAATTCTTACCATAAATTAAAAAGATTAATATATGTATTTAACAAAAATATAAGACCAAATCTAAGTGTCCGGTTTTTTTTTTTCTGTTGAGTGTATATATATATATATATATATATATATATATATATATATATATATATATATATATATATATATGGCTTGCTCCACCTTTCTTCTGACCTAATGCTTAGACGATCCGGTAGCTTCCAAATAAGAACCGAGGAACTTAAGAACATTTTTTACAGGCCTCCCTGTCAACCATAAGTGGACTAGTATCAGCATTGCCATACACTCATTCTTTTCGAAGTTAATTTTTAAGCCCACCGTTTCGTGGCACATATTTAGGGTATACACCATCATTTCAAGGTAGACATTCTGCCTCGCAAACATGACCTGTCGGTGGTCGTCAGGGAAGGACAAGGACAGTTAATTGTTCGCCATAAATGAACTGCCCATCATCCCCAGTCTCATGGTTTCACAGCCTCGTGAAGAGATTGATTGAGATTAAGAGAGATATCTTGAAGAGAGTGGGCGACATGCTACAACCTTGCTTCACTTCAATGTTTAATAAACAAATCATTAGAATTCTTCCTAGAAATTGATTTTTTTATTAATTTCCATGACAATCAATATTCGTTAATGCTCAATCTGTCCCTATCATCTGTTTCAAATATCTGCAGTAATGGTGTCCGCAGAGTCAGATAATTACATCGAGTATTTTTTGAAAAAATGTTCATCCACCAACAAAATTTTCTATTTTATGTGATAATGTCAGAAAATAACGAGGAAAGCAAAGCAAATTAATCTAATCGAAATAAAGAAACACATTAAAATTTATTTAGTGATTACAGACACTGTTGATAACATATGAAAGCGTATTTCTTCTTATCACAACCCTTCCACCCGAAAAAATCGACGTTCGAGGCCGAAATGCTGTCTATATTTTATTACGTCACGTACTAATATGAGAGAAAGGAAAGAACTATCTTTGTTAGTATTAGAGCGATTTAAACTATGAAGTAATTAAGCTAGAAGTTGTTTCTTCGTTGAATAACCTAATTGGCATTGCAATTTAATTAATTCACTTCAAGCTTTGAATGTAGCTTTAATAACTAAAATTTTTTTGAACTTTTTGAATTTTATTGTAGATATTTCTTATGTGCATGTTCTGCATATACTTCAACATTCACTTTCAATATTTCGTGGAATGAATCTCAGCTACTCATAGCTATGTGATATGGATGGATGTTGCTGGATAGAAAACAGAGCCATTTACATCCAGTTCTCAACACATTGAAATATGATCTCAACTAAGGGGTAACGCTCTTCTCCTTCTCTGCACTTTTATTTGTGACAGGGCTTCCTGTGTATGATGAAGAGGTTCAGCTGTGGCTATTGTCAACCAAATGGAGTCCCACTCCCCTACAACTGGCAATGGTAGTGTCTACTTCATCTTCAAATCATTAGTCTTGATTGGCTCATTATATAGCAAAGTTCAAGTATACTAATTAATGTTATGGCTAACAAGTTAATGTTACAACTTTCATTGAAATTCAATAATATAGATAGATAGATAGATAGAAATTATATTTGTCTTTGGGGGCTTCCCCAAATTTTAAAGAAATTTAAAAATATATTATCTAACAATTTTAAGGTTGTATGTGTGTGAGAGAGAGGGAGTGACTAAATTTGATGCACAATTAATATCGAACACATTACTAGATTAATAAGAATATCCTAGGCCATATATATATATATATATATATATATATATATATATATATATATATATATATATATGTTACGGTCGCCGGCAGGAGGACGGAAGCAAGGGGATTAGTGGCTTAAATCCGTCGGCGGGAGAAGTTAAAATAGGATTAGGACCGTTCTAGATCGTCTCCTTTTGTCGGAAAAGGATTAAGAAGATTCCGGAATTGTCTGGCCCCTCCGTGTTCTAGAATGTTCGGCCTTGCCTATTTAAATACTTCCCTCACCTCGAGCCAGTCAGTCTTAGTCTGAGAGTAGACCAGAGAAGACCTGTGATAACTAGTCAGTGTGATAAACTAGTCAGTGTTGAACTGGCCCGTGTAATAAGTGTATCAGTGAACTGTAACAGTCTCGCGGGTATAATAAACTGTTTCTGTGTGTTACTGTGTGTCAGTTTGTGATACTTGAAGAATCTTACGGTCGGTGGACTAGTGAACTGTAAGTGTTAATTATTAGTTATAAATTGTAGTCATAGAAACTATTGTAACTAGTTAAGCTATCTAGAATTAGTAATATCTAATATTATTGTAATATTTAAATAGGAGTTAGGCCTAGGTTATAATAAATATTTAGAATATTGTTATTATAAATTTATATTAGTTCAATAATTTAATTGTTAATAGTTTAATTGTATCCTTTTTATCATTTTGTTAATAAATATTAGTATCTTTAATTAAGGCATTGTTTAATTCATTTTAATACCCAGTAGCCCGTAACATATATATATATATATATATATATATATATATATATATATATATATATATATATATATATATATATATTTAATTAACGTACCTTTAAAATGGACCTATAGGTTCAAATTGGTCGATTTGGGTTATAGAAATTAGGTGCGGAATAAAATAGTAAAAACAAAAATCAATACACCAGATAGATATAATCGTTCAGCACATAAAGCAATAACTAAAAACGCGTTCCTTTTAAATTTTTTCGTTTATTCAGAATTTTTTTGCATAATATTAAGGGATGAGACACCATTTCTCACTATGACCTGTTGGGATCGTTTGTGAGATGCTTCCCTATCGTTTAAAAACAGATCTAGTAATATAGTCTGTAACGGATTGTCTCTCGCAATCGAAAGATTGAGCACCGGATCGTCGAGGAAAGATGAAATGGCTCGGAGGCAAAAGGGTAGGGTATGTTTGAATAAGAACAATGATTCTATAACAAATATTAATTTTAATGCTTGATTTGATTGAGTGAATGAAATGACTATAAGTAAAATAGAATAAAATTACATATTACTAGCCGGTATCGGGGAGTAGGAGGGAGAGTTAGTGGAACATGTTCACCCTCGTGCTAAGTGCAAGTTCCCTCGTTGAGAAGTCGAGGTAGACCTTGAAGAAGGGGCTCAGGGAGAAAGCTACGTAGCAGTTCGCTCAATTTTCCCCTGAGCATACTCCACTAGCTCTCCTGTCTGACTGGCTTGATCTGCACTAGGCACGTGACACATACGATAACGTGCGAGTCTCCGGCCGATCACACTGGCCGACAGCATTTTTGTAACACTGTTCAATCTATCGTTTTTCAAATTCTAATACCTTCCTAATACTAGAAAAAATATCCCGAAAGTCCTAAAACGTACCATTTGACAATACGCACAATAGGCCTTTCCTTACGCGCCGATGTTGCAGAACTTCTCCTGACAAGTTCTGTTATATTTGTGGAGAAATTCTTGAAAGTCACGAGCAAGGCCATTTTCTGAAAATGTAAAAAAAAAAACTATTTTCTATATTTCGGTATTTCAATCAGAGATTTGATCAATGGTAAGTATTGAGCCTCCAATATGTGCTGTGTCTGCTGAGTTACTGGTGCAGCGGATGCAAGGGAAGAGGAAAAGTATGCCTTTTGCGGTTCCAATGATTTGGCGAGAACCCACCAATCATCTTAATGGTTGCTATTTCTGAGAGTTATTCCAAAAACGCAGAGCATAAATTCGAATACCTATGTAATGTAAATCCTGGCATAAGACCTGTTCCCCACAGTGCAGACTTGCCAGTACCGGCTACGCCTTTAGCGTGGCAAGATATTGTTTTACGAGATAATGGCTACGATATCACATCATCAACCAGCTCAGAAGAATAGTAGAGAATGTGCTTACTGTACGACCCCACATTTTTTCCAGATTCCAGTGCTGGTGAGCCACATATGATTCTTCAAAATGAACTACATGATATGGTAAGTGATTTGGGGTTGTCAAAAAAACAATCAGAACTTCTTGGTTCCCGTCTTAAGAGTAGAATTTCTACCCAAAGAAACAAAAATTACGAATATTCGGATCTAATCAGCGTTTTCTGCATTTTATACTATGGAAAATTCCTTGTGCGCGTGTACTAATATCGATGGTTTAATGCAGGAACTCAATTTCGAGCATTCTCCCCGTGAGTGGCGCTTATTCATAGACTCGTCTAAAAACAATTTCAAAGCTGTATTACTTCATAATGGAAATATCAAACCATACTAGTTGCCCATTCAGTGATGATGAAAGAAGACTAGAAAACTATGCGTACCGTTATAGGGAGAATTAGCTACAACCGGTACAAATGGTAGATATGTGGGGATCTAAAAGTAATAGCAATAGTAGGACTTCAGGGAGGTTTTGCAAAATATTACTGTTTTCTGTGTATGCAGGATAGTTGTGCAGTAAATGTACATTATGTAAAAAAGATTTGGCTGGAAAGGATAGAATTTCAACCAATAAAGTTAAAAATATTAAATATTTTCCTCTTGATGACCCAAACAAATTGTTTTTCCACCTTTGCATAATGTTTAATGTTTTTATTTTATGACACGTTATCTTAGTAATGTTTAAGTTTAATGAACTTGGCTCATGAAAATCTTTGTGAAAGCTATGAGTAAAAAGGGCGAAGGATCTAAATACCTAAAGCATCTCTTGATGCTTAAGTGACGCTAAACTTAAAGAAGGAATTTTTGTTGGCCCACTGAAATTTTTAGCTCAGCATGCAAGAACTTGGGGCTTGGAACGCATTTGGAAATATAGTGAGGAGCTTTGTAGGCAACAAGATTGGAGAAAACTACGAACAACTGTTTAATGAACTTTTAGGCTCATTCCAGCTACTTGGTTCCCGAATGTCGTTAAAAATTCACTTTCTGCATTCTCATTTGTTTTTTCCCGAGATACGGTCAGTGAGGAGCAAGGTGGAAGATCACACATAAATAATATTATTAATATAACCATTACTAAGGCGGTTAGAGAATTAAGTCGAGACGAGAAAAATGATCATAAAACATGAAAAAAATACCTAGTATGAACTCACACTAGACGATCTAGGAGTGGTTTGATACTACACAATAAAGAAGCCATAATATGGTTCATTTGCATTCGTCTTATGTTTTTTTGATATGCAGACACCTCATTTTTTGAATTTAATAGGTAATTGAAATTACATTTTGTATTCATGATAATTGTATTTTATTTGAAGGGGTGAAACAAAAATAATCAAGTTCCGTCAGTTATTGAAATATATTTTCAAAAGGCAAAAATACGAAAAAATAAAATGGAATGTCTTAACAATGATTAAGAAAAACACGACAAAATATGAGGTTGAAAAAAACCTCTGTGTTTCACAATCACATGGAAGGTTTACCTTTATGGGTTATTTATTAGAAATACATCCTTGACATATTTCATAATAGTACTAACACCTACATAGAGCTAGTAAACAATATAACTACGCACGCCTTTGTATGTTCATATGTTTAATACAATTTCTATAGGCGATGAAAATATATTTAGTAGAATGGCTCAGTCTATTCAGTAGCATTAATAATTAGAAGTGAAGTAAACAACAGATACAATCATAGTTACATTTCACAGATATTGCCATATTGAAACTAATTTATTTTTATTCATTTTATTTTAAACTGGTAAACCAGTTCCAGGAACAAAATATGTAAAAAAAGGAAAATAAAGATGAAACAACTCGCACGAGAAATGGTTTAATACTGACTTTATTGCCACCTTGAGCCTCTATTTATAGATTCTAACACCTGTTTACAACGCCAGCTTGATTACAAATTAGCGACTATGCGATCATCGTCTTATAACCTGTGAACGTATCTGTGGTTCAGTACATGGTAGAGACTGTACTGTTTCATGGACAACGCTAGTGCAGGGAGGTGATTTGTCCAAGATCACGCTCCACCGCCAGATTTTCCCCCTAATGGTTCTAAAATTGAAAAAATAAGCTCAACTAGGGAAAAAAAGTTAAATACTCATCTTTCCTTGAACATTATTGAGTCATTTTCTCATGATTATTATATACCTTTTAAAGAAGTTATAATTTATAGGAACTATGTATTGATTCGATCTATAGAAATTATAATATCCTTTTATTTTTAATTAACTCAAGATTTTTATTTTTTATTTTGTTTGACGTTACCGCTTTTAATATTTATAGCTGCTAATAAAAACTATTAAGGTCTTTAAGACATGGTTTACCAGGGAATGAGACCGTTTGGTGGACGGAATGGGTTTGATGCATGGGGAAGCTAAGGAAGGGTGGTCACATTACCTTAGCCCACGGTCGCATAAATCTACAGCTGAATGTATTTCCTTCATATTCTGTCCACCTTACGTTTTTCCTAACTAATATCATAACCCATGTCCGCCACCGTAACCTATACAATCAATATTAATACATCATCAACAAGAAATAACGAATAATGAGCTAGTTATAATGTCTGCCGTCAGATATAGTCACAAAAAAAAAAAAATAAATAAAATGATTTAAGATAGATTAGGAGAAATGATATTTTTAATTAAATGAAAACCTGCATTATACTTACTTATACAACAAATGACTAAAACTTAAATTTGAAAATAAAATAATGATTTATCTTTAATATTTAAATACATAATAGTATAAATGTGTGTGCATGGTCGTAGACCATGTATTCATGTCATATTTCCAACTCAGTAATGATTCGAATACTACAAACGACAGATTGTGATCAAACGAACTTAGTTTGAGGCAGCCATTCCAGGAACTAGGAATAGTCAATTGTTGGCTGGGATCAAAGGGATGTTGATGTTATCCTGAAAGCTACCATAACCCAGGATTTAATGGCAAATACTAGATCAATAACTGATTGCAAACCACATGATTGTTTTGTCTAGTCTCTAATCACAGTTTTGTCTAGACTTAACCTTTGGCATCCCCCTCGATTCCAGCGCGAATTTTGTTTTTTATAATAAATAGCTTTAGGATAAATATTGTATTAATATTCGTTGGATCGTTCCTGACCTGTACTTCTGCAACCCTCGAACGGGTCTGGGGTTCACATGGTAGAGACAATACTGTTTCATGGACAACGGTTCTGCAAGGAGGTGATTTGTCCTAGGTCACGCTCAACCGCCAGATTCCCCCCCTTATTTCAGGTTTCCTATTTTTATAATATTTTATAGAGGCTGGGCGAGCCACAGGAGGGTCCTAGATCCTATAAGATCCATCTCCGGCTGCAAACAAACTGAATAAAAGTCTTGCCCGCAGCGGGATTTGAACAAGGATTTTCGGCATGGCAACTCAGTGCCCTACCACTGAGCCACTCCGCTCCCCCGTTGGATCTTTCAATCTATGCAAAACAAGTTCACTCACTCATTCACAGGCGGGCGCTACAGTCCTTGTAGGACCAGGGCTTCCTCCAACAGCCTACACCACGCAAAACATGCTGGTATTTTGCTTTTTAATTAATGAATTACACCTGACAGAGAAATACGATTTTTTTGGTATTATTTATTTATTAAAGTGAAACTTTTATTCTATTGCCTCAATATTTTTGGTGCCTCTATCGCATGCCGCGTATTACATCAAGAGAAGGGGTAAAGTGAATGGCGCATGACACAGCAGCCAAGGCCAATATGGCGAGCTCCGGTTAGCTGACCATGTATTGTGTGTTTTGATCTGTTTATTAATGTAAATGCTTTTATTTACTTTACCGTGATGGATAATGATACAGTTAGTGAGTTAACTAAACCGGTCAACGAGGTAAAAACGAAGAATAATGCGAAAAGATCTGACAATGAATTAGTTTTACACCGTAAGAATGCTGAGAGAGTTCGTGCTTATAGTGAAAGGAAAAAGGCACTCGGTGAGTTGTTTTAATTTTTATAGTGAATATAATAGAATTATTAGATCTTTCTGCCGGTGGATATTGTTGTTTATGCACTGATAGAAGGTTTGTTAGTATTTAAAAAGATTGTTAATAGTTAACAAATCAATTATTAGAGACCATTTTTTAGCCTCAAACAAATATTTCTTACTATGTATTTAAAATTATCTGTTACCAGTCAATAAATCTGATGTTCATTTTTAAAATATTAACAAATCATAATGTTAATTAAATAGTAATGTTACAGTCACAGAGAGGAAGACGGAAACAAGGGATTAACATCTTAAGCCGTTGGCGGGAGAAGTTAGATTAGATTGGATTAGAACTTTCTCGAACGCCTCCTTTTGTCGGAAGAGATCAAGAAGGTTCCCAGAATAATCTCCTCCTACTTCCGTGTTCTAGAATGTTCGGTCTTGCCTATTTAAATACTCCCCTCACCTCGAGTGAGTCAGTCTAAGAGTAGACCAGGCACTGTGATGAACTGTAATAAGAGAGTGCCAGTGTGATAAACTATTCAGTGTTGAACCGGCCAGTGTAATAACTGTATCAATGGACTGTGACAGTCTTGTGAGTGTAATAAACCGTTTCTGTTTATTACTGTGTGTCTGTTCGTCATACTTGGAGATTTATATATATATATATATATATATATATATATATATATATATATATATATATATATATATATATAAACTCATATACACACACATACACGTATACACATATACGCATACGTACATGTCAAATTGGCTGAAATATATTGATGTTTTTAATAAATTCTTAGGTATTATTTACACATTGTTCGTTATCGCCCAACGCCTTAAGCATCTGCCGAGGCACGCCACATCTTTCCATCACTCTACTGTACCTAGGACAATCCTCGAAGATATGGCGCACTGTAACTGTCACCTTACACAGTGTACATTGAGGTGGGTCCGTCTTTGTTATCAGGTATTCGTGGGTCAAAAGAGTGTGACTGATCCTACGACGGTAATAACGACTTCTTCTTTTCTACAATGCCTGGAAGATGATGGCCAGTTACTGATTGTCGGTTTGATTATTTTCAGTTGATTATTCTCTAACGATGTCCCTAATTAATTAATTAAGTTAATTTCTTCGTTATTGAGAATATGAGATGATGAAGTTGTTAAAATTTAAATATTTGAAACCAAAAAAAAAATCTATTATTATATCATCTTAGGAAACTTTAATATTATTTGATTTCTTCTGTTTTCGCGGCTTCTACCGGATAACGCACCTACCCGGGCATAATTCAAGGGTGAGGCTTGAAAAATTAATTTGTTATATTCATTACTTTTCTTACGATACTCGCATTTCTGAGTAAAACTGTTTTCTGCATTTGTTCTAGAATATTATAATTTAGGTCCCACTCTTGTATGCTGTTCACCTTCATTTCCGGAATCAGCCCACTCGTGGATATGTCCAAAGGCAAAACTTTTGCTTTTCTCAAGTTTATATAACTGCTTCAGTTCCTCTGCCAGGTCATGATATTTTCTATTTTATTTCAGCGACCACCTTGTGGAGGTGCAAAAAAATAGCATTTGCTGATGCTCCTATTTCAATTACATTCACATATTTTTATTCTTTAAGGATTAGCAATATATCAGGCTTGTTGTGAGGAATTGTGTGATCAGTTATGATGTCCCTGGTCTCAATAAAGTTGTACGTGCCGTTTATCAATTATTGGTTGTGGGTTGTACTTATAATAAGGGTACCTCTTGTTTTAAATTCCATGGCCAATTATTGGTGAACAATGTTTGCCACATTATTGCGTCTCAGCAAATACTCCTTGCCAGGAAGAGGGATGACACCCGGGTGTTATATGCTGAATGCATTCTGTGGTTGTTTTACATAGTCGACACAGATCAGAAATTTCTTCTGCACACATAAGAAGACACCTATAAGACTTAGTAACAATCACCTGATCCTGAATGGCTAGTAAGAAGCCTTCGTATTCAGGAAATAATGTCAATGTAGCCACAATAATGAAGCCTCGATGTCAACTCCTGCTGCCGTCAGAATATGATACAACCTTCAGTGGAGCTCTTTCGATTTCCAATCCCAGAAAGGAAGGCTTTCTTGATTTACAGGTTAGGAAAGTTTTTCACTTCCTATGTTTATACAGTGTATTTGGTCTAGTGTCACAATTGTTAAAATGACTCTTGAAGAGTCATTGCTCCTAAAATAGTACGAAATTGTTCCTCTTCTCGCCCGCATGCTTTTAGCAAGTTTGATAGACCTCTCCGTCCTTCTTTTGAAGATACATCCTTAAGACCTATAAATTTGGGTGCCGTTTTCTCGATAGTACTAACTGTAGTCTTAGATACGAGTCAATAGCATCTACGCCTGTATGAGTTCATTTTATAACTCCCAAGGAGTATGACAATCCTGGTATTGCTCTGGTATTCAGTGCTTTTATGACATGTTTCCCCGAAAGGCATGTTTCGAACACAGTTTTTACACGCTGTTTTAATTTATCCTAGAATAGCTTTTGTTAAGTCGTTCTTAAATTCAAGAAGCTGGTGTATTCCTAGGTATTTGTATGATTAATTGTTGTTGAGGCTATTAATTAATGAATTATTAGATAACTCTTTTATTGTGCCATCTGTCTTTGATTACTTGATGGATTATGTGCTTTGTGTTGGATTTTGTACCCATGACCTGTCCCTATATTGACAGAAGAAATCCCTCAGTCTCGGGGAACATTTTTCCTGTGGTCAACCAACGGACAGACTCTGCTAAATTGTGCCTGGGGTTTATAAAGAATTGTAGAATCTTCCATGCAGTGGTTTACACTTCCATGAATCTATAAGGTTCTCCTCAGTTTCTGTTGGATCTTACCGAAGCAAATTCAAAGCTGAACAGTTGCGGACAAGGAGAGCGATGGTCGACTGCATCCGTGAACTACTACTCGTAAAGTAGGTTCTATGCCTTGTTTCTTGTTCACGACAGGCTTTCAACAGACTAATAAGTCCCCTAACTCCATGTTTTCTGGGTTTATTATTATTATAGATAAATTTTTTCACGGATGCATTCATCCCAATATAGCTTAAGTGCACCTTTTGTAGAATTCCATTGGGATGCTACTTATAATATGGCGGCTTTTCATTTAGAAGGTTGTATTTCACCGCCAGGGCTTGATGAAAAATTTTGGCCACATAGATATGCCTCTGGAGATATTCGGTTCCTGCCAAAACTCCACATCCATTAATGATATGTTGGATTGACTTCAACGTTGCTTAGCATAGTCGACATTTATCCCGTGTTGATGCGTCGATTCGAACATACCTTCTGTATGATCTGGTGGCCATAACTTGGTCTTAAATGGCGATCAAAAAACTTCTGTTTCGGAGAATATGATTGCTTCTCTTTAACCAATGAACTGACATCTCCTTGTCAATGGAGCTATCATTTAATTTGTGATTGAACCTCTCATGCAAAAGTTTGGTTTTCCATTCCGCCAACCTTATAATTTTCTAAAATAACTCTTGGTTCAGCATCTTTACTTATATTTTGGGCAGTTAGACCAGAATCTATCCATGAAATAGTGACACAAACCCCTTCTGTTTTTGTGAGGAAATATCAGCGTAGGGCCACTTCCTGCTTGCGGCAAGCTTCTTCGATGCTTATCCACCCACGTCCTCCTTCTTTCCTGGGTAAGTACAGGCGAGCTTTCGTTGATATTGGGTGGTGGCCCGTTCTTGTCTTAGAGTTGTTCGTACACGACGATCCATCTCCTGTTGTTGAAATGTGTTTGACCATTTCAATAGCCCAAACCTATAACTGAGAGCAGGTATGGCCCAGGTTTCTATGACTTTGATTTTTCTGTTTCCAGTTTTCTGCGTTATGAGGACTTTTCGTAATCTAATTTTGAGGATTGTCAGAAGCTCTTGTCTTATCGAACAATTATAAGATGCTGATGCTTGCCTAAGTACTTGTATAATTTATTAGCCTCAAGTCCCTTGACGTACTCTTCCTCATTGAACAGATTATTCGGCTTGCTAACCACTCTCCCCTTTGTTTAATGGAGCACTGCACATTTATCGAGGCCGAATAACATTTTTATATCACTAGTATACCATGATACGGCTTCAACTGTGCTTTGTAGCTGGTCTTTGTTTGTAGCGTTTAACATTATTCTTCTTTGTTTCCTTATCCACACCAGTGTCGACCGTAGCCACACGTCCAAACGTAATAAGAAAATATGGATCAAATACCTTCAAGTCTAAATCGGAGATAATGAAATGTATTTGGACGTGAATGCAATAAAAGTAGATATTTGATTATATGGAGACATTTAAAATACGTTTTTCCCAATTTAATGGAACATCTGAACTAAATTTCGGAAGAATGTGACGACACATGGTCACTAAATGCTAAGCATCTGACCAAAACATTTTTGTTCTCTCGAAGTAAACTTTTTCATGCGAACCAACAAAGGATATTAGAGATGGAACGTCAAATATGTCAATGGTGTTATAAAATAGATTATATCAAAATATTTTTTTCTATTAGATGAAACCTTACTAAATGCCGCGGAGGAAGATTAGTTCGCATAAAATAGATTATTTTGAATCGAGATTAAAAATCAGCATTTTTACTGAGTTAATTGGTTTACTCTGTCATAGTTGAGCTTGATTGATTCAAAACTGACTCTGAAAATTCAATTTTATAGTTTTAAATGTAAATTCTCAAATCTTAATGTATGATTATTATTTATAACCTAACAAGTTTTACAAAATAATAATAATAAACACTAAACCACAACAACCAATGAAGGGGTCTTAACAGACTTACAAACAGACTGCAATGTTTCTAATTCAACGGTTGTGTAGGGAGATGCATCTCGGTAAGGAGGTCAGCCGATATCACGATCAAACGACGGTTTTTCTTCCAATTTAGGGTACATCATTCACAGAGGCAGGGTGAAATGAAAAACTCAGCTTATAACCGATTAAATAATTCAAATGCCAAAGCAGGATAAGATCCGGGATCTTTAAACAGCAAACTATACACACTTAGCTATATCGCTCCACAATGAAATAAAAATAAAATTTAATCAGTAATATTCGAACGTGCTTATGCTCAAATCAAACAAAGTCCATTTCTATTATTATTACTATTTTATTATTATTACATATTTTTGTTTTGAAGAGAAAAGACTTGCTCTGGCCGGAAAAGTTTCTTCTCTTCAAAACAAAAATATTTAAAAATTATTACCATAGAGTAAATTCTTTTATTATTTCATTGGCAAGACATTTATGGTCAAGAGTTGTTTATCTTTTTTTTTCTCAGTATCTTTCCTTGCCATTTGGTAACGCGCGTTTAGTCTGCATTAACATAGAACCCTCTTAATGTCCTTAATATTGTTACGGGCGCGGGAATTGGCGATTCCTGGAAGAGAACAAAGCCCCCTTGTCGGCAAAGATGAAAGAGGCCTATCCGCGAAACTTCGCGATCCGTCCCGTATGTTCTAGATCTGGCATTCTGGCTATTTAAAACAGCATCTCGGCGCGAGTAGAGTTAGAGTGTTAAAGCACACGGTACGGTTAACATCGGAAACAGTGATAAGCCAGTGTAATAAGTCAGTGACAGTTTGTGAGTGTAATTGTGTGACAGTTTGTTATATTCAGAGATTCTTACGGTCGGTGGACTTTAATTAGTGAACTGTAAGTGTTAATTAGTAGTAATTAATTAGTTAAGTAGCAGTTGTAATTTTATGTGCTTTGTAAGCTATTTAGTAATAATAATATCTTAAATTATTGTAATAATTAAATAGAAGTTAGGCCTAGATTATAAATATCTAAAATATTTTTATTGTAAATTTATTTCAGTTAATAATATATTTGTTAGTAATTTCCTTGTTTAGTTAACTTGTTAGTAATTGTTAATAGTTTAATTGTATTCTTTTATCACTTTTGTAAATAAATATTAGTATCTTTAATTAAGGCATTGTTTAATTCATTTTTAAAAGTTGCAGACAACCTGCTTAAATCGGTTTCAAACAGAACGTCATCTGGATTTTCCCCTAAATCTACAAAAAATTGACGCAACCTCTGTTGCAGTACACTTTTAGTTCCGTTAGAATCAAGATCACGTTCTTCTAACTCTCGTTTCAAATCCACAACTTTTAAATCAATTAATTTAACGCTTTTAGAAGCCATTTTCCATACAGTAGCCCAATAATTACAATATGCAATACAAGCAAAATAAATTCAATTACACAAGACCCCACACCTGACACCAATTTGTTACGGGCTATTGGGTATTAAAATTAATTAAATGACAATCATCTTATTAAAGTTGTAAATTCATCTTAATAAAATCATCATCTTATTAAAATTTTAAAATTGTGAAACATCTTTGTCCAAATTCCATGAAAGAGTAGTTTCTCGCCTCTGGAGTAGTCTTAGTCTTCTTCTGTTTCTCCTTTGTCCGATTTCCTTCCTGGAGCACGTCATCTTCTAATTGTTACTACTGTTGTATTTTTCATCCTGCATACATTTTTTTCTGTTTAAATACTAGTTTTTCTATATTATTTTTCGACTTTATACACTTTCGATGTTATTCCTCGCCTCACTGCATATTATTACCGGTTGTACATGTACATAGTAAATTATACAGCATACCTTATCATTATCATCTCTTTTCTTCATAATATATATTATTTATGGTTTCAACATATGAGCCGAAAGTGAGAAAACTCCATTTTATATTATTGCTATATATTTACATTCAAGATCAAAATATTCGAAATATTGTTGACAAAGTGCATTACCAACAAATTTACACTGATATTGAAGTAATACTGAAAATATTACAATTTGCCACTCTCAAGATTAATAATAATTATTAGATATTTAAGAATATAATGTTCCATACCTCAGAAACATAAAGTAGAAATGCACCAAAAGAAATTCCTTACGAATGCTATCTTAAAGCAGTCACAACGGCAGAATGTGGAAGTACTATAAACAGTTGCCCTTTGCAGTTTGCCCAAAAGTTGTTGGAAAAGCTGAAACTTAGATGTCCTGCGAGTGAGTTGTGTGTCTCCCTTGGAGCGGACAACTCGGCCAATATCCTTTCCACTTGAAGACCCCTTCAGCTCTTATTGTTCACTTGACAACGGTGCCCTTTACGAAATTTGTTGAATGTGTAACGAAACATGTATTAGCTGATAATATCCAAATCTTTCATTGAAGAAATAAGTTGTATAAAAATTATATACTTATATCATGTCATTGGCTGAAACATGACTCTTGATCCCGATTCAGCAATTTTATTCAAATATGACTTTCTTGATATCATCCTTTTTTATTAAAGTTCATTACTGTAATATTATTTATTTATTTTTACGAAAATGAGAGAAAGATTGAAAATCACCGTAAGATTCTTATGCAAAAGACTTCACACCACTTACCACACTTAGAGTATGTAAATCTACTTATTGAATAAAGAAGATTAAATCCATCAAAACCAGTCTAATATATCTTTTTTTTACAAACCAGGTTTTGAATTTTGAATTCGTCTTTTGGGTTTCCGGCACACAAAGCTTTTTCTGATCCAGAAATCGAAATGACATATTGTTTCTGCATGGCTCATTTGACTACAATAACATTCTTCACCAGTTTTTAACATTTTAACGAGGTCAATAGTGACAACTACAGAATGACTCTATATTTTCCGCCTAGGGTAGTGTTAGACCTGTGTTTATTTGTTCCTCTTCTGTTTGTTTGTAAAACTTGCGTTGGTCTGCTCTGTAAGTTTTATTGTCTCGTGAAGAGTTACCGTCGTGTATTTTCGTAATATATGGGCATAAAATGCTAACTTTAGTTTAAGTATGTCAGCATGAATTTTTAGGGTTGCAGGTAGATCATTCTCAAGTATAACGTTGGACAGATTGGGAACTACAATTTCATCATTCATTTTCTTTTGCTTGATTGAAGCCCGTTTTGGGCCCATGATATAATTCGTTACTATGCCAATCCGTCTTCGCAGCTCGTTGGGTATACCCTCCATTCTTCTTCTCCATGCAGGTTGCCAGTTAGATCGTTGATGGCTTTGGGACATCTCATTCTGTTACCTTTAAACCTAGAGGAATTGAAATCGCTCTCGCTGCTATATAAACCCAGTGATTTTCAAACGCATCTTTTCTTTCCATTCTTTCAGTTAGTTTCCTTTGCTCCGGTTATTAGCAATAGAACCGTGTTTTTTTTATATATATATCTTAATCACATACCTTACTTCAGAAAAATAAGATAAAATAAAATAAGATTTGTTGTGGTTGCGAAATAAAATCAGTTTCTCTTAGTAGTTACCGCGCTCAGTTTACTACTTTTTTGCTTTATAAACAGTGAAAAAAACTTAAGCGATTGAGATATATTAAAATACTGATAGGAATGAACAGAATTATACTCTATAAAGTAAACAAGAATAAGTTAACAAACGAACCTTTGTGTATTATGTACAAAGAAACATACTGTTCAATTAATTTTTTTTTCTGTTTAATGTCGAAGAAATTGGTCCGGGTAGAGGTCACTGAATGAAATTCTCAAGTAATTTCAGAAGATCTTTATTGATAGCCAACGTTTCGACCTACGCTGTAGGTCTTCTTCAGGGCTATATGCAAAATACAGACAATTTAAGAAAACGGTACGAATATATTAAATCATTTTAAATATAGATAAACTAAAAGAAGGTGAATACAGGCAAAAAAAATTGATAAAGATGTACAGTAAGGTAATTATGAAGGTTAAAATGTAGAAAATAATAATAAAACATGAAGAAAATAATAATAAAACAGAAAGTGTTGACAGTTAAAAAATTAAGGTATTACAGATAAAAAATAAAAACTGAATATACAATAGGAATGTGAAATGATATGGGTAAATTAGAAAGTGATAAGAATTACGCACTAAAAATTATAGGTAATAAAAAAGAAGAAATAAAAATTGTAAAATTATAAAAATCTAGAAACGAATTATATAAAATAAAATAAAAATGAAAATAAAAAATATTTTAGAAAATACAGTATTAATATTGATAGGTAGAAAATACTTTATACTAGTGTAAAGAATATTAATTGCATAAGAGAATGTAAGAAGAGAGTTTATATAAGTGTAAAATATCAATTGTATAAAAGTAGGTATGTTTTAAGTGAAGTAAGTGATAATACAATCAGGCTATATTGGACTAAAATACATAAAAAAAACGGCAAGGATATGGTATTAATGATATGATATTTATGATATTATGATATATATATATATTGATGAATATTTAGGGTGGTATATAGATAACTAAACAAATAAACGCCTTTTTTTTTTCTGTTATTTATATTTTTGAAATATTACTTTATTATGAAATATTACATTAAAGTTTTCAATCGAATATCAACTAATATTTAATAAGTCTTCATTGTACTTTTTACTTGGTAAACTCAATGGATTGTTTTTATATTTCGATTCATTGTGTAAAGAAAAAATGGAGTATAGATATACTTTATTCCATCAATCAATCTGACCATCAAATTCATTAATTAAACTTTAATATAATAAAAAATTTTTTTTTTTTTTCAGGAGCTTATACACCGATCCCTTCACTTTCACTCTATAGTATCCTGCCAGTGACAGACCACTACATGACCTATGAAGGATCAACTACTCACCCTGGATGTTGGGAAACAACGGTTTGGATTATTCTCAACAAACCAATCTATATGACTAAACAAGAAGTAAGGGTTCTGTTTATATTTTAGATTATCACTGTATGGAACCTGGTAACTTATCTCTCAGGTAATACGTAATCATAGTTTTTCTATATTTTAGATGCCTAATGGAAATCACTATAGTTATTATTTTTATACATAAATAAAAGCCTTAGCGGGCTCTGCTTAAAAACCTCTGTCCACGGACCACTACCGAAACCCAATGTTATCACTGTTAACGCAATATTCTCACCTACGTCACGGTCCACCCCTTAGACGCTTCCCTTAAGGTTTAATGAATTTGTTAGTTACTCAGCCAAAGAGTGCGGAATTAAGGGGGGGGGCGCACGGGGGCACATGCCTTCCCCGACAGTTTTTTAGGTACTGTGGAGAATCCATTATTGTACATAATTAAAGGCAAATCACATGATAATAGTTGTTAAAACAACAGAAAGAACATGAGTGAAACTATCGTTTTGATATCCTACTAATATTATAAACGCGGATGTTTGTATTTATGTTTGTTACTCATTCACGCAAAAACTACTGAATAGATTTGGATGAAACTTATTGAGTAAAATAGGTCATACATCATAGGCTACAGCGTGGGCAGATTTATGCGGGGGTATGTGCCCCCCCCCGTTATAGTACGTAATTAAAGGCAAATCAGGAACTTAGCATCTTGAAATTTGTAGGTAGGTTCTTTGTATAGTTTAAGAAAGGAATTTGGATAATTCCACCCCAAGGGGTTCCCCTTTAATATAATAGGGGTTCAAAGGTTGTGTAGAATCCGTTAGTTTTGAAGTTAGACATCTGAAATTTTGGATGTACGAGTAACTTATATTTTGAAAAAATAATTTAATTATCTGTTTAAAATGATCCTTCACGAAACTTTATGTGGCAGACCAAATATATATATATATATATATATATATATATATATATATATACTAGCTGACCCGACAAACGTTGTCCAGTGCTAGGCATTTAAATCCGAAGATTATATTTTTTTTTAATAGATTGTAATCATTTGGCTTTTCCATGAATATATAATTATATGTAAAACAAATCATTAAAACATTTGATGTTATAGCATCAGATGTCACAACTTGATTTAGTAATTGCAACATATTGTCGCTACTGTACAAAAGAAACAAGTTTAAATAATGAATACAGCAATAGGATAAAAAAAAGGAAATTATCATTATTTGTTTAATAAGATCATTTAAAATAGTGCAATTTTTCATACCCGGCAAAGACTTTGTGCACTAATAGTGTTTATATAATATTATTTCCGCCGTTTTAATTCAGGCGATGTTTCTTAAACAGTTAACTAATTATTTTTTAATTGGAAACAATTAAAAAAAAATGTCGAATATTAGGAAATTGTAATGAGGATTTTGATTCGTTGGTATATGTAGATATAGAAAAATCTCTGACCCAACAGACGTTTTCCTGTTCAAACATTAATGTGTATAATTAATATATTAATTATATATATATATATATATATATATATATATATATATATATATTAACTTATATAATTCCAGGAACAAAATATTTAAAAAAAAAAGGAAAATAAGAATGAAACGATTCGCACGAGAACTGGTTTAATACTGACTTTATTACCATCTTGAACCTCTTTTTATAGAATCTAACAGCTGTTTACAATGCCAGCTTGATATTAGCGACTATGCGATCATCGTTTGTCGTAACTCCCCCCTACCAGTTTACGAACATCCTCGTTAACTCAAAAAAAAAAAAATTGCAGAGAAAGAACACAAAAACAAAATAAACTACCAATTACTCGAATCTTATTCTACTTATATAAAAATAAAAGACCTTACTACTAGCTCAATCTACATTACTATCATTCATAATCAACAAAAAATATTTAAATACAAATAAGTTAATTTACAAAAAATACCATAAGAGAAATGAAAGTAAACTGTTCCATTGCACCTCTAACATAAGCTCCAAAAGTACTTCAGATAACATATTAAAAACAATATAAAAAAGAAATGCTTCCTTAGCAATAACGTTAACCCCTTAAGGTACAGGCTCGAGTTAATTCGAGCCCCCGAAACTGTCCAAACTGTGCACACTCGAGATAATTCGAGCTGTGCCGTATTTTATGCTGCTGTAATTTTCGCACTCGAATAGATTCGAGAATTTAAAATAACAATATAAAAGCACAGAAACAATATATTTTTCTTTATAATTATCGTATACATACGACTGTAAGCATTAAAATTGTTTTATTCAAGGGCAGATCTGACAGTCATTGGAAACACATGGATAAAAATGAAATGATGATTTTTTTGGGCAATCAATGAATTGATGAAAGCCTAATGCTTTATAAAGGGAGATTAGGTTGGGTGCAGTATATTCTACTAAGGAAAGCAAGGTTTGGAGTTGTTATTGTGCGAAGCTAAAAGTGGGCGTCTTTTGTTATTCACGCTCTGCAATGTGAATTAAATTAAAAATATTGATTTATTTTCTATTTATTTTTATTTTTAAACTAAAAAGATTGTTTATTTTTAATCGCTTAAAAAAAAAACGTGCACTAAGGGGTTAAAGACCTAACTAAAGTATACATTTATGGGTTGGCTTCCCCAGCTGCAATCTTGAGATGTTCGATATGAACAGTCCTATATTTGTTGGGCTCAGCCACACTCTGAATAGTGACTAAGTTATGCTTTCTGATAGCAATCACTCTGAATGGCCCTTCATAACGCAAAACCTTAGCACGGTTCGAAACAATTTTCTGATTCGATTCCCCCCCCCCCTACTTTTGGGATGCCCCGGCGTACTCCAATGGCAGGCACGCCTAGATCTTTCATCTCTTTCCTGAGATGCGCATTGTCAAATTCCCTACCCCTGTCTGAGGAAATCTTATCAGGCACTCCATAAAACTGGAACCACGTTTGGAGGACTCTACTGACCGCTGCTGCTGATTTCTCCTTTATCGGGTGGGGAATGGCTATCTTGCTGAAGGTGTCCACCACTGTCACCCATTGGAATCCCCGCCACGTAAAAGTGTCGACCTGGAGCTCGGATAAAGGTACCTTAGGTGTACATACATGTCTGTGTTTGTATACCTACTGGGTGGTGAGGATCGTACTTCGTGATATTACAAATTTGACGTTCGCTTATCACCTCTTCAATTGTTTTTCGCATTCGTACCCAATAATATTTCCGCTTCAACGCCGCCATTCTTTCATTAATCGCTCGGTGGTTTGTCTTTCCTTGGTGATATGCGAGTGTCAACTCCTTTTGTTGTTCGGCATCACGAATCGTATCGACCATAAGGCAGCATCGGATAATTGATCGATCTAATCCTATTTTCTCGGGCCCCTACAAAAGTTTCAGATCTTATCCCAGATCGCTGCGTTTCCAACGTAGAGGTCTTCAGCACTCGACACATTTGTCCTTCTTTAATTCCGGGTTTGGACCAAATAGTGACGATCTCATGTTTTTGGTATTTAGAGTTCTCCATTTTCAGAGGTCCATTGGCCTCGTCTTCCAAATAATCTGGCGAGACTTGCTGTTAATGACTTCGCCTTCATTCGCGTTAACTCCTCCATTTCTGTTGGTCTTTCGTCGCCCGATTCATCTTGATAAGAGGACGCCCTGTCGTCCTGGTGGTTTGTTCCGGCTACTCCTTCTCCGTCCGTTATCCGCTCGCGCTCGAATGTTTTGTTATCTCGGGAATGTTCACCTATACTCGTCTCGATTGCATTAATTTGCACCGCTCGTGATAGCCAATCCGCTACAATATTTTCCCTTCCCGGCTTGTACACCACTTCCATGTTGTATTGGCTAAGCTGTTCTTTCCAGTGGGTGACTCGTGCTGATGACTCCTTCAGGTTCCCGACCCATAACAACGGTCTATGGTCCGTCTGGACCACAAATTACGTCCGAAAACATACGGTCGGAAATGTTCGATCGCCCACACGATCCCAAGCAACTCCCATTCCAGTACGCTATAACGGAATTCCGTCTCCGTTATTCGTCTGCTGGCGTACGCAACGGGACGCTCACCACCGTTACCTTCCTGTGATAATACCGCATCTAAGACGTACTCACTCGCATCTGTGGTGATGTGAAATTTCAGGTTAAAATCGAGAAAGGCAAGGATTGGTTCTTCCTGCAGTTTCCTCATGCATTCGAAAGTTATTTTCGATCACCCCTGAAATTTCAATGCTCCGTCCTTGTATAATTTGTGTACTCATCCTTAATGAGACTCTGGCATCCCAAATATCAATATATATATTCAAGATATATTTAAGAGTAGAAACATAGCAACAGATTTCTCTTCTGATAATTTTAACCCAAACTGGCGCAACCTCATAAAAACCTTACAAAGATCTTCCACATGGCGTTTTTCTGATTTGCTCAATATGATTAAGTCATCCATATATACCAGGCAAAAGGATTCGTCCAGTCCACGCGAAAACTCATCCATAAGTTTTTTGGAAAGTGATAGGGGAGTTTTTCAGACCGAAAGGCATCCGTGTAAATTAGAAATGACCCCGCTCAGAGGTGAACGTTGCCTTGTGATGGTCTAGTTGGTGCATCCGTATTTGATGGTATCCTGCCTTCAGATCAAGGGTGCTAAAAATCGTCGCTCCTCCAAGTCGGTCTAAAATGTCATCGAATCGCGGAATGGGATAGCGTTCGTCCAAAGTGTTCTCATTTAGCTTCCGGTAATCCACTACG
The DNA here is from genome assembly GCA_037127475.1 of Arma custos. Taxonomy (NCBI): domain Eukaryota; kingdom Metazoa; phylum Arthropoda; class Insecta; order Hemiptera; family Pentatomidae; genus Arma; species Arma custos. The sequence continues at coordinate 111,448,345 of CM073761.1, read as the reverse complement.
ACCCGGTACTTCTCGCCGTCCTCACTCTTTTTTTTTACTGCCCAGAGGGGGCTGTTGTACGTTGACGTACTGTCCACGATGATCCCTTGGATTTTTAGGTTGTGTAGCTCTTCTCGTATGTGTTGCTGTAATGCTTTCGGGTACCGACGTTCTTTAACATATGTCACCCGGTCTTGTTTTAACGGGATTTCGTATACTGTCTACCCTGTAGCAAAAAAAAAAAAAAAGAGAAGTATGTCTTTAGTTATCCATGTAAAAATGATGTATTAATAAATATAAAAATAAGAACTTTAAAAGTACTAAAAGTATAAGTATCTTTAAAAGTAGTAATGCCGTATTTTAATTTAGCTTAATTAAATTATAAATTAATTTCTAATACTTTTAATTTGTTAAAGCTTTATAAAAATGTCAGCACTTGCTCAAATAGTAGTGCAAACCTATTAGAAATATAGTTACATCTTTAGAACGAATATAAACATTATTATAATTAAAAAGAAGCGTATTTGTGATAAATAATAAATACATCGTAGAACACGTTATTTTGTACAATCTCTAGCTAATACGTGTCTTTATTTTGCAAAAAAGAAAAAAATATTTCCTTGTATGGTATGCAATCAAAAAATGTATAACTTAACATTTTGGTTTTTACTAAAATGATTCTGGTTCTGGTAAGATTTTTTTTTAGAAAGAGAAAGGTAAAGTCAATAATAAAATATTACTGAAGAATACTAGCTAATCTAAGAAAGAAATTAATAAAAAAAACAAAGATACCCGATTTTACTGAGAAAAATCTGCCTCGCGCTCTTCTCGGCGGATTATTAACGGAAAATATTGTATATATATTTTTTATATAACAATGTTATCAATTAAAAAAAATTACTTTTAAGAATAATACTTAAATCATTCTCCTTCAAACAGCGCCTAATATCGATTACAGCAATTTATTTTTTATCTCATAAAACCAGTAACTCATAAGACCTTCTGAAAGATGTCAGTTAGAAAAAAGAAATGTTTATCAAATATTTGTTAGACTGAGATGAACAAAGGATCATATGTAGTGTTTCTTTTTGGCAAGAGAAGGAAAGGTGTTGTCCGGCAGAAATGAAGTGATGAAATTTTGAACAACCTCTCCCTGCATTTGAAGGATAAGGATGGAAGGAGAATAGGGGTAGTGTTTATATATATATATCTGTGTTTGTATATATATATATATATATATATATATATATATATATATATATGTGTGTATATATATATATATATATATATATATATATATATATATATATATATATATATATATATATATATATACATATACACTAGCTCGCGTGGAATTTGGTCTCTTCTGCCACATAAAGTTTCGTGAGAGATCATTTAAAATGAATATTATTCTTTTAAAATATAAGTTACTCGTACATCCAAAATTTCAAACGTCTAACTTCAAAACTGACGCATTCTATACAACCTTTGAACCCCTATAATATTAAAGGGGAAACCCTCGGAGTGGAATTATCCAAATTTCTTTCTTAAACTATACAAAGACCCTATCTACAAATTTCAAGGTGCTAAGTTCCTGATTTACCTTTAATTATGTACCGTAACGTGGGGGCACCTGCCCCCGTGCCCCCGCATAAATCTGCCCTTGCTGTAGCCTATGATGTATAACCTTTTTCGCTATATTAGAGAAGATTTTTTACTTTTTTACTATAGTTTCATCCAAATCCGTTCAGTAGTTTTTGCGTGAATGAGTAACAAACATAAATACAAACCTTCGCATTTATAATATTAGTAGGATATCAAAACAATGGTTTCAATCATGTTCTTTCTGTTATTTTAACCACTATTATCATGTGATTTGCCTTTAATTATGTACTAATATCGATTCTCCACAGTACCTGAGAAACTGTTGGGGGAGGCACGTTCCTCCGTGCGCCCCCCCCCTCAATTCCGCCCTTGCTATATCCTATGTGTAATTCTGATCCTACATGCCCCCGTGCCCCCACATAAATCTTCCCTTGCTGTAGCCTATGATGTATAACCTATTTTATTTAATAAGTTTCATCCAAATCCGTTCTGTAGTTTTTGTGTGAATGAGTAACAAACATAATTACAAACCTTCGCATTTATAATATTAGTAGGATATCAAAACAATGGTCTCACTCATGTACTTTCTGTTATTTTAACCACTATTATTATGTGATTTGCCTTTAATTATGTACTACAATCGATTCTCCACAGTACCTTAAAAACTATCGGGGGAGGCACGTGCCCCCGTGCGCCCCCCTCAAATCCGCCCTTGCTATATCCTATGTGTAATTCTGATGTATAACCTATATTACTGTCAAGTTGGGGGAGGTGCAGAAAGGAATACATAAATAACTGCCTTTTGCTGTTCCAATGATTTCAATTATGCATGATAACAAATCGTGTAAATGACTGGTATTAAAGGTTTTACTTCATCCAATAGTAAGAAGTAAATAGACAATTGAAACCTCCCATCTGCTATGACACCAGTTCCGCATGATGAGTCTATGCCTGTCCCTACTAAGCCTCATAATTATTCCCTGAATGGCTAGGAATAAGCAAATTCTGAGCATATTTCACCGGAAACAGAAACCGTCCAAGAAATACAAGCATCAGGAATCAACGAAAAAAGTAGTTACCTGGAAGCAATGAGGTAATGGCAGTCTTTAAGTGATTCCTGTGAAAATCGAAGGAACAATTTTTCAAGGGAGTAAAAATTCATTTTTTTTTTTTGCAGAACAGTGTTAATATAGCTCCCGAAAGCTTTACCGTGTGACTCAACAGTATATTTAATGTCCAGGTTGGATATAGAAAAAAATAGTTGGTTTTTAACATGTTTGCACCGTGATGGGTGAATGAGGACTGCTCGGCCCCACCCCCACTTTACAAATTATAAAACTGTCCATGCAATTACTACTCGATGCTTAAATTTTTTATCTGTAATTTATATGTATAACGTAGTTCAGATTTTACTATCTTTTTCAATATAGTGTTAACAAGATACGAGTATATGTGTGTATATATCCAAGTTAAGTAGTAACGGGCCGTAGCGGAAAAAATTGTGTTGAGATAATTAAAAAAAAAAAAAAATTAAATTACATTTTTCATTAATTGTTAATTTCTTTTTACATATGGAAAAATGCCCGAGGCAGGCAGAGATCCTTAGAGCGGTGTCGCCAACATACCACCACCTGAGATCGTACCTCTCGCAAGTGGAGACTATAGCTATGGCGCACGCAAATTTAGCTGCAATGGAGGTCAACGTGCTGGAGCGCATGAAATTAAAAAAAAGGCCGACGCTCATGATCTGAGAAAGGAAATTGCTGATCTGGAGAAGTGGGGGGAGATTAACCAAGGAGGTAATCAAGTGATGATTAGCAAATAAATCCAAGCTGCGACGGACCTAATTGAGTAGTTGGACGCTACTAGATTACGCGCTGTCTTAGTATGTCTGGTTAAAAGGAGCTTCCTGATATTATATTAAGGAGATTATGATAACACGGATAACATTAAGGAAAGGGTGAAAAAGGCAATTGTAGGGAGGTGATGGGCCCCAGAAGAGGATATGCTGCAGATGTTTCACGAAATGCAAAAACCAAAACATTGCAATTGGCATTACGCTTCAATGTCATTGGCTCGGTATAATAAAATTACCGAAAAGTTGAGGGAGACAATGAATATGGCCGAAGTTTAGGGCAGGATGGTGTTCCTATCCACAATATTGAAAGTACAGTTGGCAAAGAACACTGGAAGAAATGATGGACTGCCAAGAGAAAAAACATTTCTAGAATGTACTCAAGAGGTGGTGGACTCAAGTGCCAGTATGAAAAGGCAGTTGAAACTGATAGCTAGTAAGCAATAAAACCTGTTCACTATTCAAAGTGTGGCCGAGACAAGGAAATGTAAAAATGGTGATATCCAACAGCTGAAAATTCAAGGTGGAGAAGCCAGTCAGCAACTATATCCTTCCATCTAAACCATATACAGTTTCAGGAAATGACGATCTATTTTTCTTTTTTTTTAATTGTAGTTATATATATTTGATTACGTTACATATGTTTTGGCATTGTCAATCTATTTTCTATTTTCATTTATGAGAGGAAAATAGTTGACTGGATAATATGATATACTTGAATGGAGAATAGAGATAGTTAGGGGTGCAGTAAAAAAAAAAACTTTTATTTTTTTTTTTACTGCACCTCCCAACTATCTCCATTCTTCATTATTTTCCTTTTTCTTTTCTTCTTTACCGGCTACATGTATTTTCTTGGGTTAAGTTCGTTATTTACATAATTTTCTTTTTAGTAATGGGCAATAAAATATTTTGCTTAAGTTAGTTGTGAGTAATTATTTTCTTTTGAGTTGCGTTTAATTTATTTAGGACAGGTTAGCGTAATTTTTCATTTTATTATGTGAAATTTAATTTCATATTACGAGTTTCTTTCTCTTATCATATGAGATTACGAAAGTTATCCGTAAACTGGCAGGAGGGAGTTGAGACACGACTTACGGCAACATTACAACTGATCCAAAACATGTTAATGTTAAAAAAGGCAAATGCTATGTATAGAGTATTAAATTTAAGTTGTATATATATGTATATATATATATATATATATATATATATGTATGTTTGTGTGTGTGTGTGTATGTGAGGCGTTTAGTATCAAAACCAGTTCTATCCCATTTTTATCCAAAAAATCTTGTTAATGTGTTTAGAAAGTTTAAAAGGTATTCTAAAAGTGTGTTTAACCGTATGGATCTAAAGCGGTTCCATCCCATGCAAAATTGGCCACAAAGTAGGTGTTGTGCAACAAAATCAGTTTGATCCAAGCTTACTCAGTTTGCCGCTGCGAGCGTTAATCAAAAATGCACCACAACCCACTGTTGAAGATTCTAATGTAAGCGAAAATTTTTAACTGAAAATAATTTTGTTTAACAATTTTATTTTTCTTGCTATTATATAATTTTATACAAAAGCAATTCAATTGATTTTTATTTTAATATTTTAATAATAAATACCAACTAATTTTTTATCCTTGTCTTATAATAACTTTTTTATAATAATTAATAATTACTTTAATAACCAATTTTCAAAAAGATGATTTTTTTTCACTAAAGCATGTGATATTATTTTCACAGTCACCTTACTTTGGGAAACTGATTTAAATTCGCAGTTAAAAAAAAATTCTGTTATTTCAATCTATAATAGTTAAATTAATTAACAGTAACTATTATTTTTAAAAACGGTTTTAAATATTTCATATTGGAGAATCCCTAATATTTATTTTTCATCTTACAAAATAATTTCATCAAAAATACTGCAAATTCATGTCATTAGTTGACTAAGCATTCAATTTGGTTAATAATTAATTAAAAATTGTAATACATTATGAACACCGCGAATCGACTAAAATAGTTCTACTAATCTAATAACCTACTTTTGACATGTCTGAAGCAAAAATTTGTATACAATGTTCTAAAAGATGTTCATGAATTTTTAAAATGTTTTTTGGTTCTCCTGAAAATTTTTATGAAATGGATCGAACTGGTTTTGATACTCACGTATAGATCATGAATAATCATCAAATATTCAATTACCTTCTTGTTCATATTGGTAGGAACGTATTTAAAATGACCTACTCAATACAGGCCCCCTATAAATATATTTTATTTTCAGATGTATTCCCTAAGGAAATTAATGCAGGGATCAGAAAAAATTCCTAAAGCGCCCTTGGGTAACAACGCTCGCCCGCTCCAGCCTCTACACCACAGGACCGTTAGGACTAATATTGACTTCCAAAAAGAACCAGCTGGAGGAACGGTACGTTTTTTTTATAACGTCATTGATATTTTTTTATCTATACAGTATTTGAAATAACATTAGCTCATATTTCGCTCGACTATTTAACTTATTAATTATCATTATTTTTTACCTATCTGCAAAATAATTAACTCTTGGTGTTTTACTAGTTACCATTCATGTTGTTTGTTTGTTTTATTTTTTAAGGGCAAACAACTACAAATGGTTATTATTGCCCTCACCACTAGAAAATATACATATTTACATTATCTAGATAATTACAACTACTTAATAGAAACAATAGACAATAATAATATTTTTATTTTTTAAAGAGAAAAGATAGGCCCTCGACCGGGATTTGAACCCGGAACCTTTGTCTCACCGTGACATCATGACACCGTGACCGTCACGGTGAGACAAAGGTTCCGGGTTCAAATCCCGGTTGAGGGCCTATCTTTTCTCTTTAAAAAATAAAAATATTTATAACTCATAAAAAATGACCAATAATTATAAAAAAAAAAAAGACAATAATAATAGAAACATATTACATATCGTAGAAACATATTAAACATATAATAGAAACAATAGATAATAATAATAATAATAGAAATAGAAACGATAATAATAATAATAGAAACATATTACATATAGTAGAAACATATTAAACATATAATAGAAACAATAGATAATAATAAAAGAAACATATTACATATAGTAGAAGCATATTAACATATTAAACATATAATAGAAACAATTGATAATAATAATAGAAACATATTACATATAGCAGAGACATATTAACGTATTAAACAGGTAATATAAGGATAAATACTTATATAAAGTTATTCATACTAAAATAAAACGTTATACATATTTCTATATACAATTTAAAATATAATACAATATAAAATACATATTATATACCTTTACGTATATGTCAAATTGACTGGAATATATTGATGCTTTTAATAAATTCTTAAGTATTATTTGCACATTGTTCGTTATCGCCCAACGCCGTAAGCATCTGCCGAGGCACGTTACCATTCATTATCATAATTATAAATTATATCTAGTTTAATACTAATAATTTTCGACCGCCTAATATTGTTGTATGCGTTTCAGCTTCTTATCTATTAAATCTATTTCAAACTTCATTTTTCAATTAATTTTATCCACATTGCCTATTAAATTTTAGGGCCTTACAGGATATCCCTTTCTTAATATCGTTTTATTGTCTTATATATACTTGTACTGCTCAGATATCTCCGAAGGCTAGAAATCAAGATAAGTAATAACTCTAATAACGTATAATAGAGTTATATGCACTAAAATGGTAAATAATCATCACAACTCACATCCTGGACCAAACGTCAAATGTTTCAAGGTCCTGAGGAGTTACTGAATGAGAGATCTGCTTGGTTAGGCAAATACTACTTGAGAAGAATTTTATATCGAGGTTTAACTGCTTCGCTTAATACTAACGCCGATACTAATTTTCAGTTATACCTCGATGTAAGCAACTGCGTCAACAAATTTCGTGTCGAGATCACGTAAAGAAATAATTTTTTTTTTAAAATAACTTATAGTATCATGTTATCAAAAGTCAATTTAGCACTATAAAAAGAGATAAGTGGTTTATTGGAAACATACTTTAGTGATTCATTAATGTATGTGCATCAATGAAAGAAAGGTGAATTCAATTTCTAATATAACTGGATACCTCGTTAAAAAGCGAGAGAAAGAGAAATATCTAACCGAAAAATCTCTGTAAATCTCTCGAGAAAATTATTCTCCTTGGAGGGCGAGGGGAGTGGAGAAACTGGGGGGAGTTAACTGAAAAAAGAATCCGGGACGGCTCGTAGCGAATTTCCATTAACTTTTTTCGCCTTATGGAAGCTAGGTCATGGTGATCCACACATTTCCCAAGGCACTTTTATTATCCATATTTCAGGCTGGCTCCTTGGGTAGTATCATTAGGTGGGATATTGTGGGGTCGCTAAGATTTGCAAACTGTGGAACCAGTAATGCGCTTATAATGAATTCCGCCCAGGCTTCTAACTCCCAACGACCACTTTATATTTTTCGGCCTCTTTTTTTTTTCAGTCGCTGTAAAAGTGAGTTATTAATATCTAATGATTCTTAAATATATCAGAGAAATATTTGTCTGATTAACTTCTATCTGGTTAACCAATATCTTAATTTTCATGTTAGAGAAGAATTGGTTGACTGTAACTTCTAATATAAGGAAGGAATAAATTTATTGACTGCACCCCCAACTATTTCTTCCTCGCATCTTAATTTTCAGTAGAAACAGGGAGTGCATATATTTTAGATTAGATGGATGATGATTAGGCATATTTAATTCCTTACGCGATATACGAAATATCTATTTTTTGATCTACTTAACTGCTTATTTTATTGAAATGGACATAAGTTGCTTGTAACAACCATTAAACTGTAACTTGTATTATTCTAGCATTAGAATATATCCAGTACCATCAACGTACCTCGTACGCACTAGAGAGTGCTGAAAAATATATATAAAAATTATATGTGTGAATCCTTAAGACAAACATCGGATGGTTTATTTTCTCAATAATCATTATTCTATGTCTTAATTATCCTTTTGGTGGACGAAAAAAACACTTGAGAGATTCACGTAAACTACTATATTCTAAAATTAAATCCATCCAACAGAATGATTGATTGATAATATACTCCAGTCGGGCAAAAAGACAGCCTAAGCCACCAGCCTCCCAAGTAATGTAATTACTATAGAAATATTAATAAGATGGTTGGACTAATATGAGTCCGGAAGGCATTGTGTTGATCTAGCATTGACTGCACAGCCTGAGGCCGCCTCCCCCCATCCACCCATGTTATATTCAGTAAGTAATTTACCTCAGCTAATGCCTCCATCATCCTGTTTCCCTCCTCGACTGAATTTTATATGTCTAACCCAAGGTGCTCTTTACCGTCAGTGTTTAGCCCTCCCTCGATCCATGACGTCATACTTCTCCATTCGGATTAGGAGCTTTTCAGTAGACCAATCAGAAAGGAGCAATAAGTTTTGAGAAAGGCTACCATTTCTTTTAACACATTCTCGGAAACTGTTCTTAAGCAATACACTTTTTTATTTATTCATTACATATTTTTTTCAATCACAGATTTAAATATACATTTAATATATACTATGCTGTATACATAAATTTCCGCAGGGAATAGTCCAAGTGCCAGGTTATTGGGGATTAACGGATCCCCCGGACAACCGTGCTCAGTACACACATTACAGAACGGTACACTCGACCATTATTCTGACATAAGTTCAGGTACAGTACACGCCTGAGGACCACCTACCCTCTGCAGACCCAAGTTTGGGCGGTACGACCAAAAAGAAGTTTAAAAAAATACTGAAACTCTAGAACTATGTTGTTAAAAATAAGAAGTTTTGGGGCAAAATCATATAAATATCAACATAAAATCAACAGAACTTTATTTAAAACTAGAACTCGTAGAAATCGGAAAAACGAAGGCTTTTTGTTTTACAAAATATTATAACCTTAATCTCAATTTGTATATTTACATTGAGAGTCTATACACTGATAACACCCACCCCACCTCCAGTTTTTCTCCTGGGGCAACTCTTTAAAACTTTAAAAAAATAAAAAAACTTTAAAAATAAAAAAAAAATTAAAAAATAAAATTAAAACATTACAAAAAATGAAAATATACAATGACTAATATTACAATAAAAGAAGGACCTAGATTACAATACTGTACGAAAAAACACTGAAAAGAGAACGACCAAAAAATTAAATTGGTTTTAGTTTAAGAACATTCGCTTACTAAAAAACTAAATGTTGTCTTCATTATTGCTTCATATTGTTAGTACAGTCCGAATTGCTTCACACGGGTCCGATTTTCGCCCCAACTTTCGCTTGTAACCCACCGTTGGTTCCACGCCATCACTGAGTCCTTCCTGATCTATTCCTTCCATGTATTCGGGTTTGTCTGAATCCCCACTTGCATTTGTTCCGGTAAAGTTGCGAACCTTCTCCTCTCCATGCCATATTTAGTAGCATCCTCCCTCAGCAGGAGGTCAAGAGGCATACCTTCCGCTAAGTCCTGCACCGCTTCGCGGAATGTTGTACGCCTTGTACGCCCTGGTCAATCGCAGCAGAACCGTTCTCTGTGCCGTTGCCAAATTTCTTCTTTGCCGCTGTGAGAGGTTTTCGCCCCAAAAAGGGGACACGTACCTCAGGCTACCCAGGACCACTTCTTTGTAGATTGTCATGCTAACTGGGTACCTGAGACCCCAAAAGGCGCCGCCAATCCGACTGAGGCCATTCATCGTCCGGCTCACCATCGTCACCAGGTGGTCCAAGTGAGGGGTCACGTCCAAATTTCTTCCTATCCGGATTCCAAGGTAAGTGACCACCTCACTTGCCGTGGTTCTCTGCTTATTTACCTTGAAGCTGGGTGAGCCCTATTAGTTCTTCCTCGCAAGAGAACAGCTTGTGTCTTGGCGGCTACCATCCTTAACGACCTCCTCTCATACCAGGCACCTACTTCGCTGGCACAACTCTCGGCATCCACCAAGATCCCGGCTCTGCTATCCGAATAGTCAATGTGGTCGTGGTGAGGTAGTCAATGTAACCACCCCTAACCGCTGTTCCTCCAGGACGCCGAGCAACTCGAAAACCAACTTCCTCATGGCCGATCCTAAGACCGAGCCCTGTGGGCATCCTCGCTCCACCCTGTCCTCGGTCCGTGACTCGCCTGTCCTCGAGGTAGCTCTTCACAAGGGCTTAGATATTGTTCGGCGCCTCGTGTCTCTGGAGCTGCTGCAGGACGCTCGGCCTCCACACACTATCGAAGGCGGGTGATATGTCAAAGAGGACGATTATTGATAACAGATCGATTAATATATATATAAGTTAAGCCCTGGAGACCAACAATATTCACCTGAATCCTAAAGTGCTTATATGTAAACAAACCAAAGGATATGAGCTATATCCTACATATGTGCTATATATTAGCGATTACGAAAGCAATATATTTAGTTATTAGTTTATTTTTTTTTTACTTTTTCCTCTCAATACTCGTTAAGTTGTGACGAAACCCGGGAAAGTGAGAGCAGAAAATTTTGGTAAATTATTTTTTTTTCTTTCCTTATTTAATTTTGTGCATCAAGTGGACAAAAATGCCCGAGCCCGGACAAAGTGACATTTTGAGACCGGCAATGCTCACAGTAGAATCGCAACAACAACCAGCACCAGAACCACCTGATCTAGAACCACAGGAAACAATAAATCCTGATTTCCCGATAATACCGACTACTAAGCTAGCGATGTCTGGTGCTGACATAGCGGCAAGAAAGGCGAATCTGATCGAGCGTATGAAGTTGAGAAAAAATAATGCACGCGGTCTTAGGAGGGAGATCAGTGAACTAGAAAGGTTCGACGGAGAAGAGGATCATGTATAATATCCAGGTAAAGGTCGAAGCGAAATGTATTGACGTTCTGGACGCATCAGGCTATGTATGCCGAGTGAGAAGAAACATCCTCAACTTGATTCAGGCAGATGAAGAGACTCCGAGGCATACGGTCAAGGAGAGGTTGAAAAGGGCATTTGGGGGAGGACGAAGGGGCCCAAAGGAGGACATGCTCCAAATGTTTCGAGAGTTACGGAAACCGGGGCAATCCCACGGACAATATCAGCAGTGTTGCTAGCTCGGTACAACAAAATAACCGAGAAATTGCGAGAGATGATGGAGACAGATCAAATGGAGGCGCGCATGGACTTCCTGTCCTGGATTCTGAAGGTCCAGTTGACCAGGGATACGGGAAGAAAGGATGGATTACCTAAAGACAGAACATTCTTAGGGTGTGCCCAAGAAATAGTTGACTCGGGGAGGAAGCAAGATTGGGTGAGGTTGTTGAAACAGGCTGGAGTAAGGTTACTTACCGCCGACCGGAAATTATCCGAATCTAATCTAAGATGGGACGCAGGAAAGAGGAGAGACCTCGAAGGTTATAAAAAAAATGAGAGAGAGGCCGTACGAGAAAGACGACCAGGGACATTGTAGATGAGATGCCAAGTTGACAGCAAGAGATACTTATCCTCTCGGTCTTACCTGTCCCGTATCCCAGCAGCCAACTTCTCAAATCATGTCGGCAAAAATGAGTCCATGCTATGTTCGTTTCATAGGGGTTTCATATTTCCCTAGGGCCTCTTCTGCCGAACTTTTAACTGCCTTTTTGAGGATATCCCATTTCTTATTTAGACATTCCTGATTTCCGCGCTCTTTTCTCAAAACGCTGCTCACTTTTTTCTGAAGAGAGCTGCCGCATCTTCCTCTTTCAGCCTTTCAGTTGCATATCTTGCCGTTTTCATGATCTTTCCGTGGCGTTTTACGGTTATTCTGAATCGATAATTTACTTTAACTAGAAATTGATCGGAGTCACAATCAGCACCTCTGCAAGATCGTACATTTGTTACGTCTGAGGAATGTCTTCTGTCAATCATCGCATGATCAATCTGATCTCTAACTGAGCCATATGGGGATATCCATGTTTCTTTGTATATATCCTTTCTAGGGAACATAGTAATTTTTACAAACATTTCCTTTTCTGCTGCAGAATCTATTACTCTTAACCAATTTTCATTGCTAATTTCGTGTGACCACCTGTTGTTGATCTGAATTGGGGCTCTCTCCAATTTTTGCATCCATGTCTCCAATAATCATCTTTACATCATACTTTGGGGCCTGATCGTAGGTTGCTGATAGGAGTTCATAAAACGCGTCCTTCTCTTTTTCACTCCCGTCTTCAGTTGGCGCATGTGCACTAATAATCGTCATGCTAAAGAAACGACCTTTCATTCTAACTGCGCACATTCTGTTATTAACTGGCTTTATTTCCAATATAGCGTGTTTTAACGTCTTGTTAATCATAAAACCTGTTCTGCGAATGTTAACCTGGTGCCCACTGTTGATGAGTGTATATTCTGTCAGGTCCATTATCTCAACTTTCCTCCATTTTATCTCCTGTGTAGCTGCAATATCTATTCGGTACTTCGATAATTGCTGTTCTAGTATCTTTCTGGCTCCAGCCTGCATAAGTCCTCTTACATTCCATAAAGCGATGGTTAGTCCGTGTTTAAAAGCTGTGGTCAATTTTCCGTTAAGACAATCCGATCTAAGGCATAGTTTTTGTTTCTGAACTAGTTATTGTTTTTATAGGGGGAGGGGAGTTAGCCCTCCGCCCAACCCTCCTCCTTTATCCGGGCTTGGGACCGGAAACTGCCCTAAGACAGCAGGCGGAGTTAACAATACTATTTACGAAGTAGATTTAGAAACTATTTTAATTATTAATATTAATAAAACATATTACAAAGGGACTTGCCAATTTATTAATGACCAGTATTGTAAGAATGTAGTATTAGAAACAAACAATCGTATCCTCAATATTTTAACCAATCAGACTAACCAATATTGTAAGCATAGAGTTAATAACAATCTTATTCGATATAATGATTATCTAAACCAATATATTACAACAAATATTCATAAAATTGTAGATTATAAGAATAATTCTGTATTTTTACCCATTGTTGCATTAGTTAATGTAAGTGTTACTGATTGTTTTCCTATTCCTAACAAAGTCTATAAACATAATCCTCGTACCACTCTACATTCTTTTTATAATTATAAGAATAGTAATTATGTGTGTCCTTATAAACCCCGCCCTAGAGCACTAATTAGTGCCAGTTAGTTACTATGCTAGTTTAAGTTTTGTGTATCTTGTTATCTTCATAATAAATCTTTTTAAAAACTTTGAAGTGGATCAAGTTTATTTAACTATAATCTTTTCAATATTCGACAAATAACAACCATTAATTATGTAAAAACAGCCCTTCTAATATTTATTAATACTAAGTTCACATTTATAAACCAATTAAACATTTATAAATACATTCTTATATTTTTTTCAGGGGAAAATATGTTCTGTCAGTATGCATAAAGAAATGTATTACAAAGGTAAATGATTTATTTATCCATTTTTATATCATAAGTTATTTTTAAATGTATTTATGCTTAAAATAATTGCGCTACAACCCGTTTACAGGTCTTGCTTGGCCTTCTTCAACCGCTTCCTCCAAACGTCACGGTCTTAGCCGACGTTATCCAATTCCTGACTCCGAAGATGTTTCAAGCATCACCTGCCACACCATCTGACCACCTCAGCTTAGGTCTCCCTCTTCTTCTTTTCCCATTAATCGGGAATTAATTAATCCCATTAATTCATCATGTTTGGCGTTTTCCTCTGCTACCATGTATTTCGTTTTGGACTTGTTGACTTCTAATCCTAGCCTGCCTGCAGTACCCGCTAGTACCCAGAAATTCAGCGGTGACGGCCTGTAAGGAAAGCCCCACGATGTCTATGTCATCCGCCTAGGCCAACAGTTGGACAAGCCCATTAAATATGTTCCTCTTCTAAATATGTTGTTCCGCGTTACTGTATGCCCACGTCTCTAACGGTCTTCTCAAGTGTAAGGTAAAACAGCAGATAGGCTAGAGCATCTCCTTGCCGGAGTCCTTTCAATAGAATTCTTCTGATCTATCGCCATTTACCCTGACCATACATCTTACATCTTTTATTGTGAGCCATATCAAACGTACGAGTATATCAGGTATATTAAACTCTCTGAGGACGCAATACAGTTCTTCACGTAGTACGCTAGCATACACCGAATTAAAATATATGAAAATACGATGCGTTTTGGTTCCGTATTCGTGGCCTCTTTGAAGAATAGTACCCACACAGAATACCTGGTCTGAGGTAGATCATTCTTTACTGAATCGACTTAGGTACGAACCGAGTTCACGTTCAGCGTATGGTAAGTGACGCCTGAACAAAACGTGTGACAGTATCTTGTAGGCGGAGGATAGCAGTGATATTCTTTAGGAGTTCTGCAGCACCGAGGGCCTTATTATTTTTGAGACTGCAATTTCTTCCTCATCAGGTGGCTCGAGGTCTGCTTCTTGTTCATCGAATTCTTACATCTGACTTCTATTACTATTTCATTACCTCATCGCTGTACAGTTATTCTTCCTCTGTACAGTTATTGATCTTCTTAAAGAGGTTCCTCCATTCAGCAAGGACATAGGACTTGTTGGTCACTAAGTTACCGTCTATGTCCAACATGATTTTTACTTGTTTGTGTAGGGATTTCTTTCTTTCTTGGCCAATCTGAAGAATTGCCGATATTTTTTTATTTTTGCGCATCTGATCAATGTTTTCCATCCCTTCCCCCACCTTTCGTCGTCTTTTCATGTGACGTAGCCGTTTTACATCATTCCTTCTCTGTCAGTATTCATCAACAGATCTCCTTGTACTGGTCCTAATTATGACTTTGTATGCTACATTTTTACTGTTCGTTGCTGATTTGCATTCCTCATCGAACCATGGAGACCCATGGAGAGATTGAGTAAGGGTTCCCTCTGGTGTGGCCCTAAGACTTCTTTAGCTGTTTAATTATTTCTTTATAACGGAGTAACCAGGACCTCTCAATGTTCTGAACGGTGTCATTGTTTCTTAAACGTACTTTAGAATTCAGAAGTTCAGCATACTTGTGTTGAGTTTCTGCAGCCTTCAGCTTGCTGAGGTTGAAATTTTTGGGTTTCTCGGCAGTCTAGAACTTCCCCATTGAGCAGATCTACGCTGTCAAGTTTACTACAAGAAATATTCCGAATCTACTTTTGCGCCTCATTTCCAGAGTCATTTCCAACTGTACATAGAAGGCATCCTTGTCTTCTTCATCAAATACCTTCCACTTTCCACGCATTGTAATAAGACAGATTCCTAGGTTTTCTCTTGGCTGCTGTAATAAATGGAGTGTTGTTTCTTTTCAAGAATTCCTTGGCCCGTCCATCTGATCTTCTGGATAGCGCCAATGTCAATTTTATATTTTCATAACTGATCTAGGAGTAGTTTTAAAGCTCCAGGTCTACATAGAGACAAAACGCTCCAGTATCCAAAATTAAGAATCCTGTGCGGGATGCCAGGTCGTTTACATTCTAGACTGATCACATCCAAGGCTGGTACGAGTTTCACGATGTTAGATACTTCAAGTAAGGGGCATATCCACCCTCTCTCCGTACCTACTCTGCTGATGGTGCTGCCATCTCAATGCATACAGACATGCATCTAGGTCCGGAGTGGCTTCCTAGGGAAGGTGGCCCTAGGGTGTGTACTGCGTGTGACCCTGTGTACTGAATGTGTGCTAGTGTAATGCTCCCCCAACCTAGAGGGCCAGGGGCTGACTGCGGTACGAATGCCGGGCGATGAGGTCGCCACTTCCCTAAGCCACCGTTATATCATAAGTAGTATTGATAATTGCAGTAGTATAACTATGTCAATTAAATATATTTTCCAACCAATCTGAATTTTATTTAAATTCCAATAATATTATATTTGCGAATTTTCCACTAATAAAATCAGAATAAATAGAAACTACAATTAATTAACTATATATATATATATATATATATATATATATATATATATATATATATATATATATATATATATATATATATATATAAGTTATAATTAGCCTGAATTTGCTGTTAAACACAGGTAGTTTTGAGTCAGAATTATATTAATATCAATAGAACAACACAATTTTATTTTTCTACTACAACTTTTACAGATCGGAAAACACATGATATTTTGCTTTACGAAGTAATGGTTATAGCCTATATATATTTGCTAACGTTGCGAGTCTTTACACTGATAACATATATATATATATATATATATATATATATATATATATATATATATATATATATACTCAAGAGCAGGTTGAGTATATACATTATTTTTTTTTTTAATTTTTGGTCAACTGTTTTGATTTTTAAATATATATATATATATATATATATATATATATATATAAATCTTAAAAAATAATAATACTTTTTTTTAATATATTTTAATTTTAATATTCGTTTTTTTTTAAAATTCCGTATATATGATGTGATACATGCAATCATATCAACTATTGTCCTTGAGTTTTAAATATGTATTTGCCATAACTTTTATACAGGGTGTCCCGAATTTAAATGGCAAAACTTCAGGAACTTATAGGGGACCGAAAAACTAGAAAATCGCAAACAAAGAAACAAAACAAGTTTTCATTTTTATACTTATTTATTTACATTTATATTTATGTTATGTTCTTTTTAATGTAAATATTGCTCAAAATGTTGTCCTCTTGCACCAATGCAAGCATTACATCTAGCACTCACTTGATAAATTGCAGCTAAACATTGTTCTGATGATATTTGATGCACTGCATCTATGATTCGGTCTCTTAATTGCTCTCTTGAGTTGATTGACACCGAATAAACTTTCTGCTTGAAGGTTTCCCATACGAAGAAATCCATGGGTGTCATATCAGGTGATCTGGGTGGCCAAGGTACTACTCCTCCACGTCCAATCCATCGTTGTGGATAATTTATATCCAGCCAAGCTCGAGCAACTCTGCTATAATGGGCTCGACATCCATCGAGTTGGAACCATATTTCAATCCGCTGTTGTAAGGGAATGCCATCTAAATAATTAGAAAAGTCGTTCTCTAAAAAATGTGTAAATGTGATACCATTCAATCTTCCAGGTAAAAAATGTGGTCCCGTTCCAAATTCCAAGCCAAAAGTTAATAGCAAATTCATCCTGAAGCCTATTCTTTCTAACAGCTCTGGAATTTTCAAGAGCCCATACATGATAATTTCTTTGATTAACAATTCCTCCTCTTGTAAAGGTAGCTTCATCGGTCCATTGAATTATCCACAACGATGGATTGGACGTGTAGGAGTAGTACCTTGGCCACCCAGATCTCCTGATATGACACCCATGGATTTCTTCGCATGGGGAACCTTGAAGCAGAAAGTTTATTCGGTGTCAATCAACTCAAGAGAGCAATTAAGAGACCGAATCATAGATGCAGTGCACCAAATATCATCAGAACTAGGGAATGCAATACCGTTAAAAATTTTCGACACCGGTATTTCGGTATTTTCGCTTTTAGAACCGGTAATACCGGTAAAATACCGGTATTTTTTTAGAAAATGTAAACAAAATTAAAATTTATTTACTATAGGTTATGCTATTATTTAGGGGTAGTACAAATGTAGGTCAAACACAACTAAACAACAAAATATTTGTTTTTAAGAATAATTTAACAAAATTAAATCCAACTTTTTTAATATATATTACATTAATTCGTACGAGTGATTATTATTTTTGATGCAAATTGAAATATGATTTTAAAAAACATATATGATCCAACGTAACGTCGTCTAACCTCGATCTTATTTTTGTGGTCATATGTTGAGCAGCCGAAAAGGCTCGTTCTGACTCCACACTTGTTGTTATTGTTAACAAGTATTCATAAGCAAGCTTTATATGCACCCCCCCCCTATTCCATGCTCTTCAAAAAATTGTAATTCTTTTTTAAGTTTATGTTATATTTCTAATCTTTTGTTTTGTTTCTTTGGGTTTGGAACATTCCTCATTGCTTTGTTAATCACATTCTCTAATTTCTTTTTTAATGAAACAGTTGCAGTATTAATAGCGGAGAGAGATGTAACTGGTGTATCTTCATCTTCAAGATCAAAATCTTCACTGTCTGGTTCATTACTTTTAACTCTTAGGCGTTTTATAAGATGGATCAATATTTTTGTAATAGAACATTTTTTAAGTTTAGGGGATAAGTCTGTATCCGTTTCGATTTCGTTTTGTGAAGCGTTGTGTAAATATTGCAAAACTTGAGATATGTTTGTTCGTTTTTGCATTATTCTATACTTCAGAGCATTTATCAATTCAATACTTATTTTAATTTTTTGTGCAAAAAGCGTGCCAATCATAAATTAATACGTCGCGTCTGCAACAAGAAGATTAGAATCTCTTCTGCATAGTGCTTCGACTGCTAATTTAATTGGTTTTATGCATCAATGATTTTAGAAATTTGTGTCTGCGTACTGAAAAAACACTCCGCACTGAACTAACTGCCTTTAGCTACAGTGAACGGGATCTCATTTGATTCTTAGTAAATGGGAGATTTTCTCTAAAACTAAGCAAAAACGAGCAAATCTCTAAAGGACTTTTTGTCTTAGTTTTTCGGTCCCCTATAAGTTCCTGAAGTTTTGCCATTTAAATTCGGGACACCCTGTATATACATACGAGAATGTATTTTTGTACCCCTCTGTCAACCATAACTTGTTTCACTTACACTTAAATTAATTGAACTAAAATAACTGCTTACTTCAAATCCCTTTAAAGTACCTAGGCTCAAAACATGTACTCTTGCCATAAAAAATATGTTAATAACGTATATTAATTTCCAGCCAATTCCTGGAGAGACGATCACTTCCAAGTGTGATAGGGTTCTGCGCAACAATTCCTCAACAAAACTGATTTAGTTGTATGTCCAGCGATGGTGAATCACAAGAATATTTAAAAAAATTAAAGATCCAATGATTTACAATTATTACGATTATGAAGAAAAGTACTATAATTTTCATGTGAAAATCATTGTTTCATAATGATCAATGAAGTTTTGAATTTCTAGTAAATAGATATACTGATTGTATTAAGATTATTTTCGGTATTTGATTGTTTTTAGTGATATGTATTTATATTGTAATATGAGTGAATCATTGGAGTATAAAATTAATAAAGAAATATTTATATATTCATCATCATTATCATCTTTCAATCCTTGTTTCAACAAAATACTCTGTAAAATTTATCGATAGGTTATTACCAAGTTTGTAGCATTTAGTTTAATACTCTTATAAGTTAACTATTACGAATAAGATTAATGCGATTTAGCTCAATGTCCTTGTATTGAGCTTCAATAAATCAACCAAAGAATAGGCTAATGAAAAACAAGCTTCATTTCTTGCGGGCATGTTTTATTGGTATGTGAAATAAATGTTTTATGAGGTATTCATTGACTAAACATCAATGTGTTGTAAATGTTAGCTTGTTATCTATAACATCAACAAAAAAATAAAAACTGCTTATTTTATATAAATATATAATTGTTTTATTTAAAATGTATTTATTTGGCATAGTCGTTAAGGATCAGTATTGTGAGTTGCAATTCGAATCGGTATATTTTTGTCAGAGCTTCTACCACATTATGAAAAAAAATAAATAAAACACGAAATAAGAGTGGACCTTAAAAACATTTCAAATGACATTAAAGGTGTATTTGAAATGGAGTGATATTGTGTAAATGAGATTTTTGCATGTTAAGATGTTTGTTTTTCAATACGGCTTAAGCCAATATACAATTTTAAATTGAATACAATATTGTTTGTAAGGACGGTTTGTTAAACTGATTCCTACATCATTAAAGGTTTGGCATCATTTAAGATCTTCCAGTATCACTCCAAGAATTAGTTAAAATGTTTGTACTCAAAAAGCTTATTTAGATTAGATTTATTTAGAAATGAAATTGTCTATGTTAATAACTTTTGTAGGTGTTATAAACTAAGTTTTATTAGAAAACACAATTCTTGGAAGTAAAGATGGTTTCTTGACTTGATTAGTTGTTTCCTTCTATTATTTCTAATTTAGGAATGTCTTCTTCAAAGCTTCAAGTAGGTGGCTGTTATATCAACTGTTTAATTAATTAAAAAAAAACAATAATAAGAAGCGCTGACGTTTCGGGAATGGCTTTGTTAAATGATACTATTTGAAAAATGTTCCTAAAATCTTATTTTAAAATGTCAAATATATTTTCATGTCAACTTGAGGAACAAAAAAAAAAATTAACTTGAAGAAAATAATGGTGATCAACTGTCTTAGGGTAAGCTTATATTATAATTTGAAATTGCAAGCCCTATTGAGGAGTAAGACTTACTCCGCCAATACAAAAATTTTGACAAATATTTTTTGATGATTTATAACGTGCATGTCTAATTTTAAATAAGAAATTCGACAAGTTTGTTTCAAATGAAGAAAACATTTTAAATAAATGTTTGATGAAATGTTTATATTTTATTATTTATTGATTCTATATTATTGAATATTATTCTATATGTGTAATCATTGGAGTGCGCACAAGGAGAGGGGGTTTAAGGTATACATTATATTCCTAATTTGTTATATTTAAATAAATAAATATATTTTTATATAAAATAGTAGATAGAAGAAAATATTAAAGATGCAACTCTAATATATATATATATATATATATATTCAGAAGCTTTAATTGAAACATATTTAGCTCTTGAAGGAAAAAAAGGTATTCAACTTTAATACAATAAAGTATTAGACAACATATTCTTTAAAAGAATGCCAGGTTAGTAAAGAATATCCCTGAAGACTGACTGGGGGACTAATGACCCCCTGGCAATATGGTTATGCCCCCTCTAACAAAGAATGTTGCGCACATCTGAACACAAAATATTCAATGTGAATGTAAATAAATATAAATAATAAAGTTACTAACCTAATAACCAAATAATAATTTATTGAGGATAGATTTCGTCCATGTGAAAGATTGGTTTCTTTTTTCCTTTGATGAATTGTCTATCTTGTGCTCTGAAACTTTGCTTAGAGCTATTTTTTATCATTCTTAACTTCTTTTGACGTGAGGGTTCCCGGGGTGTATAGAAATAATTTAATACCTCTAAATGCATAACTGGTTCCTCCGATGGTTTTTATTAGGGATTGATAAAATGATATCTTTCTTCAAGAACAACATAAAATTCTATCTCAGGAAATTAGTTCATTGTGGTTTTGATTAGAATAAAAAAAACTAGCTCGCCGCATCAAGTTGCAATTGATATTTTAGAGTATCTGATTAAAACCGTATTTCCTATAAAATACTTGGGGTTTCTTAATATTTGAGTTTTCCTCTTTAGCTAGCACCGTAAAAGTGAAAGTGCTAGTTATAACAATAATAACTAAAAACTGGCTTAAATTAAACTATTGTCTCGCTGTTAAGTTATGCACACATTATTTTAGCCTTTCACATTGGAAAGCTTAACTCTAGAAACGTCAGTTTAAATAAAATATTTTATTTTAAAAATTAATAATATACAACGCCTCTCTCTTAATTTGTTTTCTGCGTAAGTGCTAAACATGTTTCCTTCATATTTTTGGGTAATAAAGTAAGAAATTAGAATTTAATTTTTTTAATAATTTATTTAATGAAATTTACAACTGTAATAACAACAAAATAACACAACAAGTTTTAAATTTTAAATTAATATCAGATTCGCTATCTGGGACTCAACTTAGACAAGCGTCTTAATTGGGACCCTCACACAAGACTGAAAAGACAAGAAACGGCTAGACGCTTCCGACTACTTCAACACATACTAGATAAACGCTCAAAGCTTCAGATCAATTACAAAAGACTTATTTATGTGACTGTTATAAGGCCTATATGGACTTATGGAATTGAACTATGGGGCTCCACCAAACCATCGAATTCCTCTTGTATCCAATCCTTGCAATCCAAAATCCTTCGTAAAATCTTAAACGCTCCTTATTTTGTCACAAATAAAACCATTCATAATGACCTTAACGTTCCATATGTTACCGATTTAGCCCATTCCAGATACCTTTCATTCCACAATAAACTTCAAACCCATCCAAACCCACTAGTTTCCATCCTTGCATCCAATTCCATCCCGGACAATCCTCCTAGGCGTCTGAAGAGAAGATGGCCTCGGGACCTTCTATTATAGAACTTTATTAGAGTGCTGCCAGTGGGTAGTATCTCTACATGTCCTATCATGTATTATTTACTCTTATAGCAATTGTACTAGATGTATATATTACAGTTGTAAAACTCAATAAAATAATCAAATCAAATCAATAATTAATATCAGAAAACAAATGACTATTACATTTTATATCATGAAGAAAATATGTTTAGAAAAACGTCTTACGTATTTTATGATGATTATACGTATTTTGATGACGTGATGACTATTCAAAAAAAAAAAAGTGAATTATATTATCAATTAAACATAGATAAAAAATGATGTTTGTTATCGCTGTGATAATGATTTTAATAGTTGATTTATTTTTAATTATAACCTGCAGATGGGCAATAATCGATTCATTGTTTAAAATAATATAAACGAAGAAAGCATAATATGATGTGATTAAATGAAACAAATTGTATTATTGTATAAATATGAAATAAACTCTTAGTGAAAAAACCAAACAAATATATTGTCTCACTTAAAGTTTTATAATTATCTCAAAAACAGACTGTCACCTATTTGAAAATTAGTTTTATTTGTTTGTTGTTATAGATGAGTTATTTTGTGAAAATTTCATATAATAAACAAAAACTATGTGGAATATTATCCTTTCAAGAATGTAGAGAAGTAATGTAATGCTTATTTGTAATTGACGTAGAATAAGCTTACATGCTGTAAGATATAATTAAATGTTACTTGTGGCATATGTGTTTAGAATAATGCTCATATATTTTCAGACGTGAACAGTTATGTATGTCAACAATAAAATTAAGTACCTTGCACCTCTTGTTTTTCTTGTTCTACATTACTTTGAAACTCCAATCGCCAATGAAATATTATTTTGAAAAGCATAGTATTTGAAAACATAAAATGTTTACTGTTAATTTTTTTGTGTTATATAGAGAACGCAATAGCATAACTACTTAATTTGTCTTATTATTATTATTCAGTTGCATTCACCCACAAATTTATAATTTAAATGAAAAAAAACATGTACATTGACAGGACTTTCATAAGATTGCATTTTATAGTTTTCTGTCTTCACAGTCCATGTTTGAATATATCTAGTATTAAAGAGTAGATGTTGAGTATAAAATCGAAATAAAACTTGTAACATCCCCATGTAAAATTTATTTAATAAACTGAAAGAATATATATCTTCAATTTATACTTACTTTTACAATGCCTATCCAAAACACCTTAATCATCAACTGTAAATAACTATTTAAGAATCAAAATTTAGAAGTGAAAAATATGTCAATATTAAATTTATGTAAAAATTAAACTATTTTTAAAATAAATTATTTATCGGAAATCAAAATAATTATATATCGGAAATCAATTTTAACATAATCTTAAATGTAACAATTCTTCTTTTTACATTTTTATTAGTTGGACCACTTACGGGGTTATATCTTTTATTTATTTTTTTTATTTATTGATATTTACAACTGTAATAATATTACAATAAGTAAATCTGATATATGTACAATACGACTTGAAAAGCACTTGTGGAGAAACTACCCATCGGTAGCACTCCAAAAAGTTCTATAGTAGATGGTCTCGAGGCCATCTTCTTTTCAGACGCCTCGGAGGGTTATCAGGAATAGTATGGGAAGCAAGTTGAGAGACTAGCGGATTCAAGTGTGTATGGAGCTTGTCATGGAAGGATAGGTATCTAGTTTGGGCCAAATCAGTAACATATGGGATATTAAGATCATGATGGATGAGTTTGTTTGTGACATAATAAGGAGCATTGAGGATTTTACGAAGGATTTTGGATTGCAAGGATTGGATACGAGATGAATTGGATGGTTTAGTAGAGCCCCAAAGCTCAACTCCGTATGTCCAAATAGGCCTGATAACTGTCATGTAAATGAGTCTTTTGTAATTTATTGGGAGCTTAGAGCGTTTGTCCAGTAAATGTTGAAGTAGGCGAAAACGACGAGCAGTTTCTTGTCTTTTCAGTCTTGTATGAGGATTCCAAGTGAGACGTTTGTCCAGATGGAGTCCTAGGTAACGTACCTGTTCGACAGAGTTCAGAGGAATATTATTAAAGGATACAGTAGGGCAGGAATTTGTAGGTTTACGACGAAGGGTGAAGGTAATTTGATGGGATTTGTTAGGATTAATTTTAATTCTCCAATTTTGACACCATTCTTGGAGGTTTGAGATATGGGATTGAAGAGTTTGGAATGGATCATTATTTACTGATAACACACATGTGTCATCAGCGTACGTAGTGAGGACAGTGCTTGGATGGGTTGGGATATCAGGTTATATCTTAATTTTTATTTCCCAATTTTAATTGTTTTAGGATTTATTTCCATACACCCATTTTCGCCCTTATAATTAATATATTCATGAATTTACGAGAAACAATTTTACATCCTGCATATAATTTACATTGCTATTCTAACATACAGATGATAAAGTGCAGGAAATTAATTAACGTATGATCCCATACGATGAGGCATATGGTCCTAAAACGTTGATCATAAGTATTAAAATTATACACTAAATGATTGTTCTACCTTTAAATTGTTTTGTAATAATTTTTAATATATGTAGAAAAGGAAAAATGGGTTAAGCAATATAATTCAGATTCATATTCTAACCAGCCCAGCTCTGATTAGCTATTGGTACTAGTATTGGCATTGGTGTGAGGACAAGGAAGGCAAATAAAACAAACTTATTCGGAATAAAGATAACAAAATACAAATTTACAGTTATAGAAAACTAAGGTATCGTGCCGAAAGGGTCCCAGATCAAATGCGGCTGTGGCAGATTCCATTTAATCTGTTAACAGTCGGGGATGAATCTGTTAAGTGGGTACACAAAATAGAGGGGAAACCCTGGTGATTGAGCGTAATCTAGTACGAATCACCACCCTGCTCAACCGTTGCCCAATAAACAGTATGGTCTCTTCCACGTACTGAACCCAAGACTCTTCATGAGTTGGAATCTATGTTTTTTAATGTATATAAATATTATTCAAGTCACTCTTGCAATTAACTCTACTGCGTCTTTTTCAGAAAATTTAATAATCAGATATGAAGAATCTTAAGAACTCTATGGACACTTGCAACGTTCTGATTATAAGAATCTAATAGAAACCAATGGAGCACAAATAGCCAGCAAATTCAACGTTGTGATACTCAAGGAGGATATCATACAATAGTCTTACCAGCCTGTTCTTGATGGGAGAATACATCATCTAGATCACTTTAGTGATTCTAGTCTTGACTTCAGATGAAACGCAGCCTGAAGTGTGAGGTTGTGAGGAAACGATCTAGGCCACACCGTGGTTTGATGGTAAATATCGGATGTCAGGAAGAAGAGGGCTACAACCTCATGAACAAAAAGCGTTTTGACAATATTAATAAATTACACAAGATGCGTCATTAAAATATTGTCTATTATTTTTTTATCCTTCTCACTCTGGGTCATTTTCCTAGTTTTCTTATGAGCCTTCTACATTCAGTCGTCATCCAGGAACAACTCTTTTTCCGAGATTGGATGGGTTATTCCCACGGACTATAAATCACATAAAATCATTATAGTACGGGTAATTATTTCGGTTCATTAACAGAGGTGTCATTTTCGGAGAGAACGTAAAGTACGATTCCCCTCTTAGATCATTATGCCTCAAAGGCGGTATGCAAAGCTGAATCCGGGACGCCGCAGTGAAGCAGAAAGACAAATAGTCCAACTTTTGAGGTGTTTGTTTACTTTATTTTTATGAAAAGCCTTACCAGAAACAGGACGTATCGTTCATTAATGAAAGTACACTTGTCCACATGATAACATAGTCTTGGCAAAGCCATCAATATTTGTATTCTGCAAATAGGGAACTAGTCCTGAAAAAGATCTCTTTCTGTAATAAACAGTATTTCTGTGATGGTGTCAGAGAGCTATTTTGTGAACTGTTCTTTGTTGTTTTCCTATTGAAACTATCAAAAAATCCAAATAAACTTTTGGAAACGAAAGTGGACGATTTAATTGATTTTGATTCTTGGTAGCCAAAATTTAAAAATATATATCTGAAAACGGAACGGTTCTTATATCAAAATGTCCCCAAAACATGAAAACAGCATTTACCATATCAAAGTAATGAGAAATGTCATTTTCCACCGCGGTTCCCCATAATGGTTAGTGCAATATAAACATTTCGGGCTTAACATACGACACTTTCAGACTAACTGATGTAACAAAACCACAAGATCATCCTACGAAAACAACATATATTCTATGTACTGCCAATAAATAACAAAAAAAAAAAATGGCCCGAAGGTGTTTTGGATCCTAATCACTACATGCCCAATAAGCAGATCCTCTTTTAATGAAAATATTGAATGAAATCTAAGTACATTAATTTTTTAATATTTTGAGCAAACTAAACCATGTCCATTAAGTTTTGTTAAACATACTTCAATTTAGATAAGTTTGAACATTTTTCCACGGTCTTAACATTTATGTTAGGTCGCTTTTTTATTTTTCAGTATTTATATATATATATATATATATATATATATATATATATATGAATCATTAACCTTGTTGAAATTAAATAAATAAACGATCCTTATTGTAATTCTTTTGGTGCTTACATACCCCCGATACACTATTTATTTATAAATAATATATTGAAGGTATAATAGGTAAGTGAATTGGTAAACACAAGAATAGACCTTTGGAAAGGAACCCAATTAAGATTAAGGAATATAAATAATAATTTGAGTACTCATCCTAAATGAGACTCTGGCATCCCAAATATCAATATATATTTAAGAGTAGCTACATAGCCATACCAATCTCCTTATCCAATCCAACGATGGACTATTCCTAGAAAATCTCGTTTACTCCCTATACCTTTCCATGGTTCCATTTTCTCTCACACATCACATCTTCCTATCCGACACCTGGATAGACCTGTTTGTCATTGATTCACGGCAGAACCTCCTTTCTTCCTCTCAATTACCCGTTCAATTTCTGTCCTCTCATGATCTTATCCAAATTTCATACAATATCCAAACAAAAAACCAACATCTAAAACCATAACTTCCGCAACTTAGATGCTCTCAGTCCAGAGAACATTTCACCCTCTCTTGAAACCTTGGATTGGAGAGAGATTTATTCTTGTGCCACTATTGATTCCATGGTTGACATACTTACTTCCAATTTATCCTAGACACCCATGCCCCACTGACAACCTCAATCTTCCGTCATCAGTCGGCTCCCTGGATATGTCAAAAAATTAAAGATCTTCAAAAGAAGCGTGATGCGGCCCGAAGACGCTTTAGACACACAAGGCTAACCGATGACTATCAAGCGTTCAAGGCTCTCCACAATTTGATTCAGTCTATAATGAGGCAGGCAAAAACCAAATACTTCCACGAAGCCCTTTCATCTGCTCCCGATTCTAAATCCAAATGGCATCTCCTTCGAAAACTTTCTCTCCTTAATTCATCTTTCTCTAGGTCCTTTCCAGTCTCTCCCGATGAAATAAACTCGTATTTTTTTCCACCTCAGTTAATACCTCTAAATTCATCCTCTCCCGTATTGTCCTCAACGCCATCTTTTAACCCTAACAACTTTTTCTTCACTGACATTTCACTCAACGACATTATTTCCTCTGTTCTGAAATCCCACTCCAACTCCGCAGGCTTTGATGGGATTCCTGTCAAAATTCTGTCTTATCGATATTATACCTGTCCTACTGTTTATATACAATTTTTCATTGCAAAACACAGTAATCTCTACCTCTTGGAAAAAAGGTATTGTCCACCCTATTAACAAATCCTAACCCCCCCTTCCCCCAATCCTAACCCCCTAACCCTAATCCCCCAAATCCTAACCCTGTTTCACTCAAACACTACTAAAGCCTTTAGAAAGAATAGTCCAGTCACAAATGTCAAATTTCCTCGAACAGTACAACCTCCTTGACCCACTTCAATCAGGTTTCCGTCACGGTTTCTCCACATAATCTGCACTTACCAAAATCAAAAACGACATACATGCCGCTATGGACGACAATAAACTTACAGTGCTTATCCTTCTTGACTTTTCTAAAGCTTTTGATTCTTTGGCCCATTCTATCCTTTTCAGTAAACTCAAATCACTGTTTTTTTCTAACAGTTCTATCCGTTGGATCCATTCTTTCCTCTCTGATAGATCTCGAGCAGTTTCCATACCTAATCATCCCCTTTCCACTTTCCTCACTCTTACCCCAGGCGTGACAGAGGGCTCAAGCATCTCTCCTCTTCTGTTCAACTGCTATATCAATGATCTTCCTAAATCAGTTCACCACTGTTCCCACCATCTATATACTGACGACTTCCAAATATACTTGTCCTTTCCTCCTTCTGAGCTATTAATTGCGTTCGCCAGTATTCAGGAAGACTTAGATAGGATCAATGCCTGAGCAAAGCTGAACAAACTGGAATTGAACGCAATGAAAACCCTGACCATTGTTTAAGGTTCTAATTCCCTCCTTACATCCATCCACACCCTCCCAACATTAATCCTAAACGATCATCTTATCACGTTCACCTCTTCTGTAAGAAAACTAGGCATCACCATCGACCAAAACCTTTCTTGGAAATATCACATCGCCCAGATATTCCGACGGACAATTAGTTCCCTGAAGTTATTCCATCGTTCTCGTCATCTCCTTACACAATCTTCCTGTAATCTTCTCATGTTCCTCCACTTTGACTATTGTGGCGTGGTATATGGAGGCCTTTCTAAAATGTTTGAAGACAGACTAAAGACAATAATGAATTGCTCTCTATGATTTGTGCTTGGCACTCCTAGGCGATCACGCGTGTCCCACCTTTATGATGAGTTAAAGAGGCCTCTTCCCTACCTTCCGAAGGCAATAGTTCCTTAGTACATTCTTATACCAATCCATTTAATCTCAACACCCATCATATAATTACAGTCTCCTCCAATTCGAATCCTTAGTTCAACACCATCAAACAAGATCCCGCCTTTCCAATCTCTATATTCGTTCCCACAGAACCAAAGCATTCCAACGGTCCTTCCTCACCCGCTCCTCAGCATTGTGGAACTCAATCCCTCCAAATATCCGTCATAGTCCCTCACTATCTTCATTTAAATCCTTGCTTTTCCAACATCTTCTAGCTTCCCAAAAAGATGCTCTCTAAGCAGGTTAGTCATTTCCTTGGATTGTAATTTATAGAATAATTCATTGTGCTATTTATTTCTTTTAATTTTGTCTTTTAAGAAGCTGCACATCATGTAAAGAAATTATTGCATGCAAGTTCATGCATTTAACAAAAGCTAGGGATTTATCAATTCTCTTTAATTGCTTAATATCTTGTCAAGATTTGTTTTGTTTATTTACTTATTATTATTTTTGTTTAAATATTTCTTTTTAAATTGTTTTTGTCACTTTTTACACGGTTTATGATTTGTAACATTTAGCTTTCTGGCCAGATAAATATTATGTTTCTTTTTCTGTTCATATTTGTATTCTAAAGGGACATAATCCTTGTTTTCTTCCTTTTTTATTCTTTTCTATTCCACGTTATATAATTTGACATTGGTAAACACGACTTTCTAAGAAGCCTGTTTTGGTAAAATGTTCAAAAATAAAAAAGGGACCTAACATAAATGTTAAGACCGTGGAAAAATTCCAACGAAAAGCCTAAAGTCTCCAAACTAAAACAGAAATAGAAATTATCTGTCCAATATATATATATAGATATAATACATTACAGGAAATAAATTAAACTTATCTTTTATTTAACAAGTCATCCCTAACTGATTGTCTCACAAAGCGTGAGATGATTGGTGGGGGTCGCGGATCATCATTTCTGGCTCTCCGACGTTGGACTGTGTTCAGGTCCTCAATATTTAATTTTATACCTAGGCTGGCCCCGATTCTGGTTAATAGGGCAGACGGGATTTCCCCAGCTCGGCCTGGGATCCCCCGGATCTCTACGGACCTAGATAATAGGGCTCGCTTTTGTTTACTCTTACTTCAAAGTCCTTTAGGGCTTTATTTTCGGATGTATGTATTAATAAGTTTTTTGCCTTTCTTGTATTATTTAGAAAAATCGACTAGTAGCCTTTCTGCAGTTAACAATTTGTAAATAAACCGAATTGGGGAAAGATTCATTTTTGGATTTGATTTGGTCATTATTTTCGATTCAATCTAAACTAATGAGTTGCTTGCAAGAGGATTGTTGCAGCGCACTGTTGCAAATAGACTGATGAGGACTATAACTGCATTTCTGTCTATATTAACTAACAACAGTTCATGAATGTTTGCATTTCACAAAGGAGTGAAAAGGAGAGACAAAGAATTCCACCATGGCGGAATAAACAAACGCCTGAGTTACCGGCGAAAGCTCTGCCGGCTATCAAGATTTTTCAGATTCCCAATCGCCATGAAAAGGCCATAAACGGTTGATTTGATAATTTCGAGTTTCCCTGCCAGTTATCGCACATTATGTCTGGGAATTTATCCTGCTAAATCTTAGAGAACAATGTCATCAGGAGAAAAACTTCTTCCACAGCCTTCTTTGGCTTCAAGGGTCAAGATCTCCCTCTCGAATTCTCTGGAATCTCCTTTGAACAGCGCACTCACTTACAGCGCTTTCACCCCAGACTTCGTTGATATAAGGGCCGTTTGAATCATTAAAGCAAAATTATTCAAAAATCTCGCTTTGGCATCTTAATAAATACTGATTTATTCCCAAGCAAAATGCTAAATAGATAAAAAAAAAACATTTAAACCTAAGACGTTCACTATTTTGAAGGGTATTTTAATGAATAAATAAAATCCTTCATTATTTTCCGGACAACCCAATAATATATCTAGTATATCCCCATACCCAAAATATTTTCCCGCCAATTCTTCCTATCAACCCATTCTTCTTTTTCCTCTCACCGCTCTTTTGCTGCCATTCCTTCTCTTACATTCTCCATCCATGCCTTCCTCGGTTTTCCTTTCTTACTTCTATAATCCGATTTATAAAGAAACAGTTTATTTGGCCATCTATTGTCTTTCATTCTCATCAGATGTGTTTACGGGCAACTTGTCTTCTTATTGTTCATGTTTCGGCCACATATAGTCGAGTCATATAATACTAAGGTCTCTATATAAATGATTCGAGTGTCATAGTACTTGAAGTCCTTGCTGGGAGCTAGATTCCAATTTTCATTCGACAAAGACATGCAAGATGAATCGATGGACACGATTTTTTTAAATTACGTTTTAGTAAGCGTCTAATATAAATAAATGAAATATATAAGCGTTCACTAATACATGTATTTCTGAAGCGAAATTACGAAATGTTTTTGTTTTTTTAACAGAAAGTATATAGTAATTATTAATGAAAAAAACATATGTTGGTAACAGGCTGCTACTTCACCTCTCTCCAATTACAGAGTTATGGAAGCGGCCAGGAAGTCGCTTGGGTGGATGAGTAATTGGGCGAAGATTGGTCGCATTTAGGTATTATTTGCGGCTATGTAGTTGATAGTTGCTGTACTATGTTGGGTGATGTCTCCTGTGCTGGGCCCTGGATGATGGTTGGCTTCAATCTGTTGTAGAGACACAAGAATGGTGATTTCGTCCGAATCAACTTCCATTTCTAACACAGTAGAATTATGTGAATATATACTCTGAATATATACTTAACTTGCATAACCAACTCCCAGTTTTGAGAATAATAATAATTAATTTAGCATATATTTTGAGTAAAGAGCATATCCAAAAAGTAATATTTTGGAACATTAATAGTACTACCTAAATATTAATAGAATATTTATTAATAGAATACCTATATATTACTATTAAAAATTATGATCACAGCTCATTTTCCTCAACACATAGGAAACAACATTTTAAAATGTACTTATAATGTAAAAATTACAATATAAGTACAAAGTAAACGTCAGATGATCTGAATATTATTTTATGCTTTATAAAAATAAATCCTTTTTACCAAACCATATAAATTAACACTTCAATAAACAATCAAACGCAATAACATTTAACTTCATCTGGAATGTCCAAGCAGCCTTCTAAATGCTCATCCTTTTAAAATAATGACTATATAGATAGGTGGAACCAGCTGTGAGAAACTTTTTTGCTAAATACATTAAAAGTAAAATACTGTCACTTCGCAACTTGTTCCGAGTTTTATTCCCAGTTTTATTGTCCACTGTTCTCTTTCAGCTTCAATATAATATTCTGCAATCCTCACTCATGGGTTGAATTGATATTTTAAATCATTCTTTAACAGTAGTGAAAAATGTGATAATTTCAAGTGTGGAAATGGTTATAGTTAAAAACATTTTAAAATATCTCAGGTTTATAATATTCACCTTAATAATCATTAGTGCATGTTTTGTAAAATATATTCCTAAAACAAAAAAAAAATCTTTAACTTAACCTTATCTTCCAAGTCTAATGATCAAGCAACAAAGTCGACTCTAAACTTTTTAACTTATTACTAGGTAAAGCATTTGAAATATCACAATGATATTTGTTAATGAGAAAAAATGTATATATTTAACATTTATTAAATACAAATATTCTAAAAAGTTAAAAGATTTTTTATTTAAAAAATAATGACTAGTTATGTAAATTTTCAATTTTGTCTCTCTCATTCACAATGAGCTTTAGAATTAAATAGGAATTAAAACAAAAGACACATACGAAAGTAAAGAAGGCAATAATATAGGCTGTGCTTGGCTACCTTGGGACACGAATGGGAAGATGCGAAGACCCCACAACAAACTAGGCGTGTTCCAACAACCAAGCTGAGAAGTACGCAATAGTGACATTGACCTTCCAACCAACATATATACAGACATAGTCATACACACAGATAACATGATCTTGATACAATCAGTTCTCAACACAGACATATAGTACACGACAAGCTTACAGAAGATATCACAATGAGCTTATGCACACTTAGACTTCTAAATTTCTCTGTACAGCTGACATCCCAACCCATCCAAGCACTGTCCTCACTACGTACGCTGATGACACATGTGTGTTATCAGTAAATAATGATCCATTTGTTGCATCCCAAACTCTTCAATACCTTATCTCAAACCTTCAAGAATGGTGTCAAAATTGGAGAATTAAAATTAATCCTAACAAATCCCATCAAATTACCTTCACCCTTCGTCGTAAACCTACAAATTCATGCCCTACTGTATCCTTTAATAATATTCCTCTGAACCCTGTCGAACAGGTACGTTACCTAGGACTCCATCTGGACAAACGTCTCACTTGGAATCCTCATACAAGACTGAAAAGACAAGAAACTGCTCGTCGTTTTCGCCTACTTCAACATTTACTGGACAAACGCTCTAAGCTCCCAATTAATTACAAAAGACTCATTTACATGACAGTTATCAGGCCTATTTGGACATACGGAGTTGAGCTTTGGGGCTCTACTAAACCATCCAACTCATCTCGTATCCAATCCTTGCAATCCAAAATCCTTCGTAAAATCCTCAATGCTCCTTATTATGTCACAAACAAACACATCCATCATGATCTTAATATCCCATATGTTACTGATTTGGCCCAAACTAGATACATATCCTTCCATGACAAGCTCCATACACACTTGAATCCGCTAGTCTCTCAACTTCCTTCCCATACTATTCCTGATAACCCTCCGAGGCGTCTGAAAAGAAGATGGCCTCGAGACCATCTACTATAGAACTTTTTGGAGTGCTACCGATGGGTAGTTTCTCCACAAATGCTTTTCAAGTCGTATTGTACATATATCAGATTTACTTATTGTAATGTTATTATAGTTGTAAATATCAATAAATAAATTTCTCTGTAAAAATAATATGGGTAAAAAGGTCACTCGGGTATTAAGGGCAATGAGATGGCTGATGGATTAGCAAAATATGCAGCACAAAGTGATTTTTCTCCATCTTTTCACAAAACACCAATTTCATTCATAAAATTCAAAATTAGGGAAGAATCAATTTTGAGGCGGAATGAATGATGGACTGTTTTAAAATAAATCTACTAGTTTGCACCGGTTTATTCCAAAACTTACAACCAATAATTAGAAATTAATAAAATCCACAAACTACAAACTAACACAGATTTTAACTGAACATGGACATACCAAATCATACACAGATTTCACATAATCAATGACAATACTTGCCCAATAGACAAAGAATAACAGGCATTTAAACACATAAAATATTACTGCCAAATTTATGAAAGACAAAGTTCGATATTAATCATTTCCATAATATTAAGAGGGAAACTTGGCCTGTATCTGAACATGATCTGTACAATACATTTCGACCCAAATTCACTAAATTTATTTACAGCATTGATTGCGAAAATTTGACATCTATTTACGAATAATCATTCAATGTAAAACATTATATAACTATTGTAATTTTATTTTTTTAATCTGTAACAGTATATAAGAATAATGTATTTTGTATATAAGTATCACAATTGTTGTTAATCCTTATTGTAAAAATGAATTTGAAAGGCACATAGTATTCTTAAGTATGGAATGTGCCAATAAATAAACGGTCCTTTCAAAGGGTTACTTTGAAAGGAAAAAAAAAAAAATAAAACAAAAGAAGCTCTAACAATGCAATTCAAGAAACCTCTAAAACCTTTAGAGCTTTTATTAAATGCTTAGCAGAATTACAAAACATTTCTCAACACCGAAACACACATTTTAATTTGAAATTTAGGCCATTTCTTATAAATAACATTCTAACCTTCAACTTGCACAGGTTTGCCACGTGAGCTCGTTTAGAGAAATTCGCTTCATAGTAAACTAATTGAAATTGATTTATTGCTCTCGACTGGCAATTATCGTGACATAGGGGACAGAGGCTGTCATTATTTTCATTAAATAAATAGAATGAGGAAATTTTAAAGGTGGGGGGTTATCGGGAGGTGGTCTAATATTTGTATTGCCATTTCCTAAACAATATCGAAGGAATTACAATTCGGTGTGGAGTAAGGAACGAACCAAAATTTATGAATATTTAATCTTATAGATGTATGTAGAGATCGGACTTTTTTTTATGAGATCTGAGAAAGAATTGGCGGATGAGCATAAGAATATTTCAGAATGATGTCATAAAAAGAAAACATATTGATATTATGACAAAAAATAAAGAGTTATTGTTGAAATTTATAGGAAAAAATACAATACAGAGGTGAAGCAATTTTTAGTTATAAACTAGTCTGTGTATAGTATAGGATTTGATGATTGGTCTTACGGTTGTTGAATACCAGGGAAAGACATCTTTTTGATTGCTAAAATGATAATAAAGGGAGAAGAAATTAAAGTAACCGAAAGTGTTGAAGAAACATGGAAATTATTTCGTTACCATATGACCAAGATATTAAAAGAACATTATAAATATATAAATAACATAGAAAATACGTACGGCTAGTGAAAAGTGGACGGCGGAAGTTGGAGGAAAAGGGAAAGGTGTGGAGGGAATCTTGATATATTTACCATATACAAAAAAGAGATGATAACTGGTTCATTACGCGGAAAAAGCTATAATTAATGAACGAGAAACTCTTGAAACAAGGAGAAAATATGTAACGGATTTGTTTGAAAACGATAGGCCGAACATAGGAGTTCTTGGGAATCAAGATAAAGGCTACAAAAACTAAAATATGAAACTTATCAGGCCATAAAATCAGTCAAAACCAAGATGGAATTTATTGGTTTGGCATGTCACATGTTTTTCTTGACATAGTGCATAGAAGTCGATTCGTTTTCAGAGGTTTAAAATCAGGAATGTAGTTTTTTCCTTAAATTTACTCCTCCAAAAGTGCCGTGAACAACGTTAAGATATTTATGTAACGTTCTACGAGTATGAAAAGATATGTTTCAGTTACAGTTAAGCATGGACTTGACACATTAAAAATCCCGGGAATCGATGGTTGAAAACTTATTCTGGAAGCAAAATGTTGGTCTTCGAATGGATGGAAGATTGATTGACGAATGTATCGTTCATCGAGGCGTCAGGCAGGGATGTTTTCCATCCCCACTATTATACGACGTCGTTTTGGATATAATTTTGAAACAGGCTATGCAAGATAAAGACCTTGGACTGAAGACCAACGGTTAACAGAGATATTCGATATTCCATCGAAACAATTATCTTGTGGGATCTAGGGACAAACCTTCATGAGTTTTGGGTTGTGTAAACACGACCGGAAAGGGAATCGGCCTAAAAACGAATGTTACTAAAACGATATTTGTAATATTTAGTCTTCAACTGCAGGCCGAAGCTTCCCTACAATTAGTAAAAAAAACTGTAGAATTAGGATACCTCGCACAACTTTTCTGAGAATAAAATCACTCTCCTGTAGATACAACTGAAACCTGAAATTTCGTCGAAGAATGGCTAATGGAAATGCTAAATGGAGCTGAGACCTAAAGGTTACTACAATTTTGCTGGAAGCGTTTTAGATAAGGTTACATAGAAAACTGCTCCCAATAACCTGGACTGCTACGCTGACCAACGAAGCAGTGTTAAGTGGATGAGGAAACGCTGTGATGAACAAATATTTAGATTAATCGAGAACCACAAACAATTCGCCAAAATAAAGGAGACCAAAATTGCTATCGAAAGTAAATGAAGTTAAAAATGTTGGAAATCATCCAGTACCTGTAGGCCAAATCGTCCAGGTACATCATCACACATACACAGAACACATAAACAGAATACGTACATCAAATCACTAACTGCTGCATCCTGCATAATGTTCTGAAGAAAATAAATAAATAAACCCGTATAGTTTGTTTTGTGAAACTATTTTCTATCATTCATTATTAATTATAATAATTGATAAAGCTATTCCGTAAAATGCAACTCATGGGTAAATCATGTCTCAATTCCAGCTATTTCCGTTACAAAAAAAATAATCCAGAACGAAATGTGTCAACATTAACATGGAAAAATTACAATCCAACAGTAAGAGTTGGATTTTCTGAAAGCTAAAACTAAAATATAGGTATTAAAAATTTAATAAAAATTCTCTTGTTGAACATTTTATTATTATTTAATGAAAAATATTATGAAAATGTTAGCATCAATATGATTATATTCAAACAGGAAAATGAATGTTTGAGAATAAATTTCCTGGGCACATTGACATTTAATTGCTCAAATCCGTAGTGACGTAAGGTATAATACTAAAAACAGAATGGCCAATAACATTAACGCACCAATTCTCGATTAATTCGATTTCATACAAAATACAACTACATTATATTTAATATAGGTCCTCAGAAAATTTTTCCTCGGGTGGTCATCAATCGATGGTTCTTGAGAACGGTGATTATATGTATGTCTTATTTTCTTACTTTTATGATTTGAAACCATATCAATTCTACATTATTTGATTATTTTGTTATTATTATTATTTTTAACTGCTTCCTGAATATTTTATAAGAGGTCAAACATTTTTTTTTTAATCTTTAAAGAGCTACGGGGGAACTTGAACTTCAGAAGAACATTCAACACTGTAATTAAATTTTTCCAAGTAATAATAATAATCTATTCGCATGCTACAGAACCTAAATCCCACTCTCTAGCCGATATTTATAAAGGAAATTCCGATTAAATCAAGGATTCTGCAACGCTTTTAATAACCTGTCACCGCACTGAAATATCACTCTGAGATTCTTCGATTTCCACGATTTCTTCATAAGGTCTTGATACGTAATGGCAATGGTACCATCATAAGATATTAAAAAGTTCATAACCCTGGTTACAATTTTTGTTTGAAACATTTCTCCAATATTTCATCTTAATAGAGAATTGATCCCTCATCCTTGAATCTCCTGCATGGCCGTACAGTATTGCCTATATTTGAAAATCTTGTCACAAAGTGGTATTTCTGCAACAAAAAAAAATCTGATTTTGTTTTTCAGCTGGATAATAACAAAAGAGAACGGACAGTGGGAAAATAAGTTTACTTAAAAAATAATAATCCTAATACTTTCGACATTCTATAATTATAATTATATATTTTATATATATAAAAGGTGCAATATAAATTAAATATATTTGTTTTAAAATGTGTTTA
Organism: Arma custos; assembly: GCA_037127475.1. Taxonomy (NCBI): domain Eukaryota; kingdom Metazoa; phylum Arthropoda; class Insecta; order Hemiptera; family Pentatomidae; genus Arma; species Arma custos. The sequence goes on along the minus strand of CM073761.1, from coordinate 111,409,606 downwards.
TTTATGCTTATTTTATAGATGATCAAGATTGTATTGGCACTTTTTTCTTATCAATAGGGTTTCAAATTACTAAAAACGTATTTCGGAAGACGATAAAGTGAAGATTAATCAATTTTATGGAAAAAAGAAGTTTTTGTAACATTATTATATTTTTATTAATAACACAGGCCAACGATGAAAAAACTTTTTTAATGAAAATACCTTATTCTTATGTTGTTTAGGTTGCTGAATCCAAATATGATGCTTAAAAAGTTGTATCACCCACCATTTATTCACATTTTATAGTTAAATTCATGAAATAAAGAAATATTTTTAGAATTTAACAGCTTTTTCATAGTTAAGATAACATGAAAAAATAGGTCTAATGAACAAAGATGATGTTGGCAGCACTGCTGAAACACATGCTAAACAGCTGATGTTTTGTTTATTTTCAACATAACCTCACTTTTACGTTTCCTGTACATGTGCTCAGTGCAATGTCTCATCGCGGCTGTAAAAACTCTGCTGACAGTTTTTGTTATATTTGTGGTGAGTTTGTTATTAAAAAGCACCAAAGAAACATTACAGACTTTGTGAAAAAGGTTTATCTAGCATACTTTGGAACCAAACTTGGAGACCAGGATAAACCTTGGGCACCGCATAAGGTATGTTATGTATGTGTTGAAGACCTCAGGAAATGGTCAAAAAAAGAGAAAAAACACTTTAAATTTGCTGTTCCCATGATATGGAGGGAACCAAAAAATCATTCCGATGACTGTTACTTTTGCAGTGTAGATATTACTGGTCATAACTCTAAGAACAAGAAGGTAATAAGCATCTCATGAAACAGTTTGTAAAGGCTTTGCCTAAAGATGGGCTTTGTTTCAAATATCTCTGTCAGAAGTTTCCACACCTTTCAGAAGCTAAACTGAAAGAAGGCGTCTTTACCGGGCCTGATATTAGAAAAATGATGTTTGACGTTAACTTTGAATCCACAATGACCTCAAATGAAAAGGAAGCATGGGTTTCATTCAAGCAAGTTGTCACCAAGTTTTTGGGAAATGAAAAAGACCCAGAATATAAGGCTATTGTTGCTAACATGTTAAAAAAATTTGAACAGTTAGGATGTTTGATGAGCCTGAAAGTTCACTTTTTGAGCAGCCACCTCGATTACTTCCCGGAAAATTTAGGAGATGTTAGTGAGGAGCAAGGTGAGCGTTTTCACCAGGACGTTAAAGTGATGGAAAACGTTACCAGGGCCGCTGGAATACCAACATGATGGGGGATTACTGTTGGTCACTTCACCGGGAAGTTCAGCAAGCTATTCATCGCAGGAAAAGCTACACAAGAAGCTTCAAGGAAAAAAGGGAAAGAAAATATAAACCAATTCCAGTTGACAAGTGAACCTTGTATCATCACATAAAATTACTATTCCAAGTATTTTACTGTAAATACAAACCATTTTTACGATTCTACAGTGTTTCATTGATTTCCCTATATACTGTAAATGGGTATTAGACTATATAATAAAATACATTTTGCTTGGAAACTAAGGGTGATACATAAAAACTACGAGCAGATTTGGATTCAGCACATAAAAATCTATCAAGATCAGCTATTAAAATTAAAAAAGTTTTCAAAAAGGTTTTTTTTGTTGGCCTGTGTAATAAATAAATTTTATTGTGAAGCCATTCTTTGTTCTTAACATGAAAACGAACTTCTGTGCTATTGCATGCAAGCAATTTTCATTTATAAACTACTTTAAACACCTTAATAGTTTTTTTTTAAGGTTTCCTATTTTTTCGCGGGGACAGTTTGTTATATCCTCTACATTGTCTACAAAATCTCCAAGTTTTCCGTCAAGCTGTCTTTGTGAGCTTCCTCTAGCCATCTCCTGCAGCTGTTTTCTTGTCATAGACATGACGGAATGACCCAAATCTAGAACAATATAAACACATGTTATTTAAAATCGCAATGAAAGGTATGTTTTAGAGGGTATTTATTTCTGTGATGTGAATACTTGTGACTCTTTTTGATAGCTAAAGTTATTGTAGACATACTAAAGCATTATAACATGTAAGTCTGATGCTGTTGCGGGGAGTTGCATACATTCGAAAATACAAATGTTTGCGAAAAGGCATGAAAAAATTCAAATATTCTTAGGTTGATAGTTATACTACTAGATATCTCTAAATAAAGTTTTAAATACAAATAAATTGGTACGTAAAATATTTTACATACCTTGATTGATGATATCCATATCAATTTTTTTGCTAAAATGACTTTTAACATAAGAAAACACAAAGCGGAAATACGGATTTTTGTGAAATGTCGCGAACAAAGGCGTGTGTAAACAGCGAGTGCTAGGTTCCGACTGGTGGTGCGGCGAAATTGGTGGTCAATTTCTTGTCAAGTGCTTGGCTCTGCACTCATACCACAGAAAACTGTGCCTTAAGTTCTCTTTTTTCAAGTTCTCCATCGAGAATTTCAAGCAATTTATCAGTTCGCTATTTCGATCAAGTCCTATATTCTTAAAACATTTGATGAGCCATGTATTACATTTCATTGAGAACGTCTATAAGTAATGGCCTATTAGAATCATCTTCACAGACATAATCCCTTTTCTATCGATCAGTTTCAGGCAAATTACCGAATTCTTCATTGGCGAAGAAGGCCACGTCATCGATGACATAGAGCAAGATCTGAAAAACATGGGAATGAGAAGGTGGAAAGATAATACGACTGACCGAGGATGCTCGTCAGAGAGGACCAGGTCCTGCAAGGACTGTTGATCCGAGCAGTTTATTGTATGTATCAAATCACACTATTCATCCATCAACTAAACATTTTTAGTAAAAAAACTGGATAACTATTTCCGAAATTTTTGTAACTTTAAGGATATGAGGTGATTAAACATACGAAATTTGAATAAGGAAGATTAATGGAATGACGAATGGATGAAGGCATAGAGTTCCAAAGGGAGGAGTATTGGATTCTGGGGAGTAATTTTAAGAAACTATTTAAAGAAGGAAGAAATTGTTAATTTTTCTTGTTCAATGGCGTTATGGAGACATTTTGAGGAGAGCGGATTGAGTTGTATAATCTAGTCGAAAGGCAGAATGGAGATGCTTGATAAGGGAATGTTTTTCTAGAACGTTAGAAATTTGATTTTAAACTAGTTGTTCTAATAGTTTTGAGAGGTTAGAGATAAGGTAAGTAGGGCGGAAGTCATTTGGAAAGGAGGGATTCGCAATTTCATTTAATGGTCGCACTAAAGTAATTTTCTAAGGACTGGGAAATACGCAGTTTTTTAATTCAGAAATCATAAGTATGATATAATACAGGCCTTTTAACTGGAAGATAGGATTTTATAATATGTACTATAAGTCATCTGGCTATTACGATAAGGGTATTCTTTTCACCAAAGGGGTCCCCACTTGAGTGGATCTGGGAAGCGATGATTCAGCCTACAAACCTATTAATGAAATTAATTATTTACAATAAGAGTTCGTCCCTCCGAACTTATACATAATCGTCACAAAAGAAAAGTCCGCATTCTACCAATACGTTGAGTTTGTCTGAAAACAGCTTATTGGACCAAGACTTGAACTCTAAAGCTCTGCAAGAATTTTTTGTTTAACTAAACCATTTGGGAGTACCCTAATTCTTCACAGCCACTGCTATAGTTGTCACACCTGGCTCACTTTGTGACAGTCAAATTAATTAATGGTAGCTGTCGCATTAATTATTGCTTTAAATTAATTTTGTGGCAATTTGACTTTTGTGTTGTGTAAAATGACTTAACCTAGTAATTCAACTAGATCTAACCATATTTAAAAAGCTTAATGGCCTAAAATATAAATTTAGAAAATTTATTTCTCTACAGAACCCTTAATTTTGTTTATTTTAAAACATATACCGTTGCTAATTATTAGCCGTAATGACACCGAATATATCTAAACTGTGCTTTTCCTGAATGTACGCAGATCTTCGAAAATAAAAGAAGTAATAGAGATGAACTATACCCTGGGAAAGGTAAATATTTTAGAAAAACGTTATCTGCGACTCATTGTACTTGAAAGGATCTACATCACTACAAATAATATGCAGAAACAATTTAGAAAAGTTAAAGTTAAAAGACTATAAAGAACCAGATTACTTTTTAATTGATTTTCAAAAATCAGTGAATGAACTCAAACAGGCTGGAGCAAATATAACTGAAGATGAAAAATTAAATTATATGCTGAGAGCATTGCCTAATGAATACAATCACATTGGTGATTTACTGGATGTCTTGCCACAGGAGGAAAGAACCGTTGATTATGTAATTAATAAAATTAAAATAAAACATCTTGCTCAAAAACCAAATGAAAAATCAGAAGTTCCATATAAATCAAATGCATTCAGAACAGAAACAAAGAAAATGTCAAATTTAAATACATGCTACATCTGTGGAAAATCTGGACATATGAAAAGAAATTGTTGGTACAATGTAGAACAAAAAAATAGAAATTTAAACAGAGGAAGAGGTCGTGGATTTTATAATCAAAATCGAGGAAGAAACACTGATCATGGAGCATCAAATTCCCCGAATCAAAAACACAATTTCCATACAGCGGTCATTCAAAGTAACATAACATCTAAAGTAAGTGAAAATAACCCAAATGAAAAACAAATTACATGGCTATTAGACAGTGGATGCACAGACCACATCATTAATAGTGATAAATATTTTGAAAGGACAATTATTTTGAAAAATCCAATTAAAGTCAGAGTTGGAGATGGTAGAACGTTAGAAGCCACAAAGGTTGGTGATATAAAATTATATTTTCTTGTTTATGGTTCAAGATCATATGTTACTGTAAATAATGTATTTTATGTGAAAGAAATGAAGGCGAATTTATTGAGTTATGCAAGGATCACAGATAACTGTAACACTATAGTTTCAAAACGATATGGGGCAAAAGTTTATGGTTCAAATGGTAAAACAATAGCATTGGCACGAAAAGAGGACAGTTTATATAAAGTGTACAGTTATGTTACAGACAATAAAATAAAAGCAAATGTGAGTAACACTACATTGTCAGTGAAAGAAAAACTACATCGAACACTTGGACATGTCAATTTTAATTATTTGAATATTATGTGTAAAAATCAGTTACTTGAAGGGATTCCTAAAGAAATAGAATCAGAATATATGAAGTGTGCAATATGTATTGAAAATAAAATGCACATCTTACCTTTTAAAAATAATAGAAGAAGAGCTGAAGAAATACTAGAGATAGTACATACGGATGTAAATGGACCACATAATACGACAGGATATGGTGGTGAAAAATATTTTGTCACCTTCATAGATGACTATAGTAAATTGGCAAAAGTTTATTGCATCAAGACAAAGGATCAAGTCGCAGATTGTTTTATAGAATATGCAAATGCAGTGCAAAATTTAACTGGTAAAACTATAAAAGAACTAAGATGTGACAATGATAGAGAATATATGAACAATAAAATGTATAATTTTGCAAGAAAAAAGGGAATAATGATAAAAACATGCGTCCATGAGTTGAATGGAACTGCAGAGAGATATAATAGGACGATAATGGATATGGCCAGATGTTTACTAGCAGAGGCAAGAGTGAATAGGTGCTATTGGCCGGAAGTGTTTAAACAGCAGCTTATCAAAAGAATAGAAGCTTGGCAAATACTATTGAAAGGAAAACACCCTATGAGATATTTTTCAATAGAAAACCATCAATTAAAGAATTGAAATTATATGGAAGCAGAGTTTATGTCAGAATACCAGAAGAGAAGAGAAGATCAAAATGGGATAAGAAGGCAGAATTAGCAATTTTACTTGGATATGTTGAAGTCGGATATATAGTATTGATAAATAATAGAATAATAGTTGCCAGGCATGTAGATATTATAGAAGAAAATGTTAACTTTATAGACAACAATGAAGATATGAATTCAGAGGAAGGAACACAAAAAGAAAAAGAAGAAATAATAGAAAATAATTTACCGGAAGAGACTCAACTAATTGATACAAGTAGTGATAATAATCATGAGAATCTAAAAAATGATGAAAGTGGCGATGAGGAAAAAGGAAGGACAAAAAGACAAATCAAACGTCCAGTCAGATTTGATGAAGAATTTGGGTATTATTGCATTTGTGCAAATTTTTGTGATGCTATGATTCCAGGTACATTTCAGGAGGCGATGCAAAGTGATGAGGCTAGTCAATGGAAAGATGCAATGGACCGTGAGATGAGCAGCCTTGCTGAAAATAATACTTGGACACTAATGAGTAGACCAGAGGGTAAAGAAATTCTAGATGTAAAATGGGTGTACAAAAGGAAAACAGGTGACAATTTTAAAGCTCGTTTAGTTGTTAGAGGTTTCCAACAAAAGGATAAAATAGATGATACAAACTCACCTGTTGCAAAAATGCAAACATTAAAATTATTGTTAAGTTTTGCTTGCCAGTATGGTTTACACATTCATCAAATGGATGTGGAAACGGCATTCTTAAATGGAAAAGTAACATCAGAAGTAGATGTAAAACAGCCACAAGGTTATAATAATATTTTTAATACAGTTTATAAGCTAAATAAAGCTTTGTATGGCTTGAAGGAAAGCCCAAGAGCTTGGTACGAATGTTTTAACAATTTTATAGAAAATCTAGGTTTTTACAGAAGCAAATATGATTACTGTCTTTATGTAAAAAGCAAAAAAAAATTAACAATTTATATACTCTTATTTGTAGACGATTTATTAATTTGTTGTTCAGATGTTAACGAAATAAAAATATTAAGGAACAATTACTTAATAAGTTTAAAATGAAAGATTTAAATAAGGTACAAAATTATATAGGTATAGATATTGAATATGATTATGATAGTTCTATTAATGTCCTAACATTGTGTCAAAAAAACTATATAGATGTTGCCTAGTAGGTATTTATGTTAATAGATAAGTATTGAAATAAATAAGTGTGATGGTAAAAATATAAAATGTAAGGAGGCGTGTTGAAATATTAAGTATTATACATTTTATATTTCTGTACTGTTGGCAACACTGATCTCCCTACTACTCTCTCTCTCTGGACAAGGCTTGCACATGTTGGGAATAAAGTGTAAAGGTTATTGTGCAGTTTCTGTAATGGTGTAATAAAGTTTAATAGTAAAACCAGAAAAGTGTTCATTGTTATTAAACCATTTTCTTAATAACATTATTTAAAGAAGTAATTACACAGTAGCTTATGTTTTGTTTTTATTTAATTAATGTCTTTAGTCGTATTTTGTCACGAAATGTACTTTATTAAATGTTTTTTTTTTTTTGGTTTTATTTACTCCTTTGGTACATTTGTAAATACTTATATATATGATAAGTGTTAATATTATTTGTATTATGGAGCTTTCTAGCCAGATGATATTAAGTTTCTTTTTCTATTTATCTTTCTTATTAGTAAGGGACCTAGTCCCTAATTAAAATTACTTTTCTTTTATATTTTTATATACGTTTTTGATTCCATAAACATTTATGTAACATAAGTAATTGCTATGTTTCTACTCTTAAATATATTTTGAATATATAGGTTGATAGTTGGGATGCCAGAGTCTCATTTAGGACTCAAGTTATTATTTATATAACTTAATCTTAACTGGGTTCCTTTCCAGAGGTCTGTTCTTGTGTTTACCAATTTACTCATCTATTATACCTTAAATATATTATTTATAAATAAATAGTGTATCTGGGGTATGTAAGCACCAAAAGAATTACAATGAGGATCGTTTATTTAATCAATATTAAACAAGGTTAATGATTCAAATGTTGATATATAAAAGGGATTGCCTTAAAATACCTTACAAGAAGAAATTAAACTTATCCGTGAACATGGGTAGATTGGGTTACAGGTCGGTCTTCACCTTGCCGATTCCGGGACTCTCCATCTTCAGGGTTGTTCGCCGGCTCTTCTTCTTGCGCAGGATCTGTGTCTCCAGTCCTCCTTGCTTCTCCAGCCTCGTCCCAAGAGTGACATCCTCAGCTCCCCCCTTTCTTCTTTCTCCACCATCTTGGACCATAAAGGCTCCATAAGGGGAGCAGTAGGTCTGTTCTTTGTGCAAACACATTCACCTTCAGGTGTCCTGACATGACACATTTCCTCCGCTCGGCATCCGTTTCATGGTGCCAAAAATATATAGCATTTCCCTGGGGTTAAGGGAAAAAAAAAGATATTTAACAAAGAGAGACTTTTTTTCATTTCCAGATGTTAAAATGTTCTACTTTTTCAAATGTTATAGTTTTATGGCAATACCTTACGTCTTTACAATTATTCAATTATTTACAAATGATTTGTTCGAAGATCTTTACAAGTTTGCTTATTGATATATATTGTACAATACTTTACTTACAGAGTGTTGTTATATACACTGGTAATGAATTAGAATTAATAATGGTACATGATAAAATGAGTTAAATATTCTTAAGTAATATTAAGTGTCACACTTGTTTTACTGTACATATTTCAATATTAAATCTTACCGTTGTTATTTAAATGGTCTATTTTAAATAATAATTTCAGTTACTATGTTGATCATTAACTGAATAACAAGAGGAATACCTAATAAACATCACATGAACTATAACACCGCTAGTTTTGTTTAAATCAATAGAATGGACTAGTTGAACCTAGCGTCTATATGTATTCTTACTAACATATTTCAATATCATTATTCAATAGTTATAGATTATACAGGATTGTTATTGTAATGTTGAATTATAATTAATGGTTCTAATACTAACTATAATAATAAAAATGGCTAACAAGTGGAATACCCAATAAACCTTAAATAAACAATAATACCACTAGTTATATTAAATTAGTTGCGTAATGCGGGCTAAACCTAGTGTCTTGCGTCTTAACACATCTCAATATTATTACTTACTAAATCCAAACATGGTATACCCCTATCTTTCTGACAATTTACTTACATCTTTTACTTTTATGACAATTTTTACCTTTACTATAATATTATAATGTATACGCATGGTTAAGATTAATATTGATAATATATAAAACAATAGCTACAATATACAAAAAATATCGACTGTACAAAAAGGTTTGCATCTTATATAACTATTTGATGACCAGTTCGGTTTCCTTACTTTCAACATCTGGGTACCTAGCAAGTGTATCATTATGGTACCTGTTAATCCCCACTACCCTTGGCAAAAATATTTTACAACTTGTACAGCGGGATCGTTTTTCCTATATTACCATTTGTAGGGGCGAATGCCGCCTATGCACGTGTGGGTGTGGCCTATTGAAATTCTACATGCTCGCCCTAAGCTCTTATCTTTAACACATTTTTATGGTCTTGTATTTTATGGCGCCCATTAGTACTTGCAAAAATATTTAAATTTTATAAATTATTAATTACAATTTCTAATATTATTTATATTATTTACATGCAGTTGACTATTCTTAATTATAGACAATTTACGAGTCGTTCTGTCATTTAAAAATAATCAACTACTCTTTCAAGCGATATCCAAAGTCCAGAAACATTCCTTTTCGTTAAACAATCTTCCATCCGGCGGTACAGATCTTAAAACTTTTTCTTCACTTACCACTGAGATAATTTCGGACATCTGCAGTCCCAAATAGAACATTTTGTGCTACCATATCATTCTTCATGTTTAACCCAAACATTACCAAAACTTGTATTCTTATTTTCTTTATATTTACCATAACATGATTATATATTCCATACCATTTTATCTAATAAAAAATGCAGTGTAAACTATTTGAAGTTAATTGTTTTCGTTGTGGTATAAACCACAAAATGAGATCTAATCGACACATTCTTTCCACTGTTACCTTTGTTCCTTGATTTTTTCCTTGACTCTTAGCTAGATGTGGCGACTTAAACTTCATAACTTCTGTGTTTAATGTTCTATTGCCATTATAAATCCTCAGCGCCCTATTTTCATTTTGTTCCACTACATTTATTGTATCATGTAGAGACAAAAATTCCTTAAAAGATTCTTCATATGTTGTACTATCATTGGAATCTGTATCTATGATCATTTCCAGGTTACTTCTAGGATTATGATTATCCTCCTTGAGATCTTCTTCCAACGAATTGTCTCCTAATTCACATTGGCCAACTGGCATTTCTACTTTACATGTCGAAATATAACCCCTAGGGCTTGTATCTTAACTTGTTGGTCTGCTAGATGAAGGTACTTCAGCCTCAGCAAGTTTACTCTTCTTTAAATTAATCTTGCTGTCACTAACGTCATGATTATTAATTGATCCCTCGAAAGAGCCATATTCCTCACCTTTCGGTAATTCTATTCTCGAACAATTTTCTTTATTGTTTACTACCTCTTCATGTTTGTTTCCTTCTTCTTTATTCCTTCTACCCTGTCCTTGTTATTATCCGTATCCTCTATGCTTTACTGTATACTTGCCTTTATTTCTTCCACCATCTTATCTATATTTTTTTCGCAGTTTTCCCTAATTTCTTTCATCTCCTTTCTACTGTCTTCCTTCATTTTTATTAACAAATCCAATAAAACAGATTCCATTTTGAATTTAAAAATTCGAATCATCCCACGCGGAAATAAAATAATAAAAATAATCAACTATAATTATGTAACAAGAAAAAGTTAACAAATGAAAAATTTAATCTATTAATCTGAAACATTAAACCAATTTGATTTCAAAATTACCGGGAGCATAACTAATAAACCTAATGAAAAAATCTAATTAGTAAACTGGATGGTGAATTCCCCACAAGCTGGATGCCACTTAATAATGCTATGTTTCTACTCTTAAATATATTTGAATATGAAGGCTGATATTTGGGATGCCAGTCTCATTTAGGATGAGTACTCAAATTATGATGTATATGTCTTAATCTTAATTGGGTTCCTTTCCAGAGGTCTGTTCTTGTGTTTACCAATTTACTCATCTATTATACCTTCAATATATTATTTATAAATAAATAGTGTATCTGGGGTATGTAAGTACCAAAAGAATTACAATGAGGATCGTTTATTTAATCATTTTAAACAAGGTTAATGATTCAGATGTTGATATATAAAAGGGATTGCCATAAAATACCTTACAGGAAGAAATTAAACTGATTTTTGAACATGGGTAGATTGGGTTACAGGTCGGTCTTCGCCTTGCCGCTTCCGGGACTCTCTATCTTCTGGATCCGGGTTGTTCGCTGGCTCTCCTTCTTCCTTGACCAATGCCTGGACAACAGCCCTGGTTCAGATATTAAAATTGTCATTGGCGACTGCAATGCACAGATAGGAAAGGAGGAGGAGCTAAGAATCACAATTGGAAAACATAGTATTCACCAAGTATCAAATGATAATGGCCAACAAATTACTGACTTTGCGGCATCCAGAGGACTGGTTGTTGGAATCACCACATTTCTCCACAAAAGGATTCATCTTGCCACTTGGCGATCAAGTAATGGGATAACCATCAACCAAATCGATCAAGTCCTCATGAGCGCGAGGCATAAGCAGCCTGATGGACGTGCGGTCTTATCGCGGAGCGAATATTGACTCCGATCATTACCTTGCTGTGGTAAGGATAAGAACAAGAATATCCATGGTAAGAAACGGGAGAAAATGCGGGGAGCCAGAGTTAAAACTCAAAAACTAAAGGAACCAGAGGTAAAAGAGAAATACTCAACATTCCTAAATGAGAAAATCAGACCCTTGGAAAGTGGGGGAAGCATCAAGAGGAGATGGAGTGAATGTAGAGAGAGTATTAAGGATGAATCAAGCAATGTTTTGGGAAAGGCACTGTCTAAAAGGAAAACCCCATGGTTTGATGCCGACTTCCAGAAATTAGCGGAAGAAAAAAATGTAGCATATCGGCTCATGGTCCAAAGAAGATTCACCAGAAACTCAGTCCAGGAGTACAGAAAAAAAAGAAATAAAGAGAAGTGACTACAAAAGAAGAAAAAAAGGAAGTGGGGAAAAGACCAGCTGGAAGAGCTAGAACATCTACGAAATCTTAATGAAGTATGTAGCCATCAGTGAAAACATCAGGTTTGCTTATCATCGAGTATTCCTGGTAGTTTTAGGCCAGCAATTCATGCAAGCAACGGAACCTTTTAATCCAATAATTTTGAATTTCGTCAGGCCCAGGTGCCCTCTAATTTTTAAATTTCTGGACTGCTTCCGAAACATCTTCCGCAGGTTTGAGAGGCATTCTGTAAACTTTGCATTTTTATTATTATAATGTTTTCATCAAAATGGTCCAATTAATTACAACCTATTAAAAAATTGTTATAATTTTCATATTTAAATGATTGGACAGACTTAAATGATGTCTGTTGGGTCAGCTTTTATTTGTATATATAAAATAGAAAAGTAATTTTCTATTATAAAGCACTTATTGACCCGGCATACGTTGTCCTGTTCAAACATTTTAAATCTGAGAATTATAACACGTTTTAATATATTCTAATTATTTGGGCTTTTATTAGGGAAAATATATGTAAAAAACAAAATCATTCAAATGATTTACGCCATAACGCATACAGTTATCACAACTTTACCTATCAATTACGTGTGAGTATATATGTATACCTGTAGCTCAAATGTGTTAAATATAAACTTTTTTTTTTAAATTTATTTATTGATATCTACAACTGTATTGCAATAATACAACAAGTAAATAGGCTAAGTGATACATGATGAGATGATAATGACAAGTAGAGAAACTACCCACTGGTAGTACTCAAATCAAAGTTCAACTAAGAAGGTCACGTGGCCATCTTCTTTTCAGACGCCTCCGAGGATTATCGGGAATTGAAGAGGAAGCTAGGTTTGAAACTAGAGGGTTTGAGTGGTAATGAAGTTTGTTATGAAAGGATAGATACCGGGTTCGGGCCAAATCAGCAACAAAAGGGACATTAAGGTCGTTATGGATGACTTTATTCTTAACAAAATAAGGAGCATTGAGGATTTTACGAAGGATTTTGGACTGTAAGGATTGGATACGAGAGGAATTCGATGGCTTAGTGGAGCCCCAAAGCTCTACTCCGTAAGTTCAAATAGGTCGTATGATGGTCATGTAGATGAGTCTTTTGTAGTTAATTGGGAGCTTAGAGCGTTTGTCTAGTAATTGTTGAAGTAGCCTGAAACGTCGTGCGGTTTCTTGTCTTTTCAGTCTTGTACGAGGATTCCAGGTTAATCGTTTGTCAAGGTGCGACCCTATGTATCGGATCTGTTCTACAGGCACCAGAGGGATATTATTAAAGGATACTGAAGGGCAGGAAGTCATAGGTTTACGACGTGAGGTAAAAGTGATTTGATGCGATTTTTGAGAATTTAGTTTGATTCTCCAGTTTTGACACCATTCTTCAAGATCAGTGATATGGGATTGGAGGCTTTGGGATGCAATAACTGGATTGGTGTTGACTGAAAATACACATGTATCATCAGCATACGTGGTAAGGATAGTATTAGGATGAGTTGGGATGTCAGCTGTATAAACTGTATATAGGATTGGACCAAGGATACTACCTTGAGAAATATAAACATAAAAATGTTTTATTAATAGCAAAAAATGAAAAAGAAAGAATGAAAAGAATTAAGTCATTTTTATGATAGATATATTTTTGTAATGTACAAAAATAATTTTTTAGATATATTTATTTAATCAGCAAAATGAATGAAATTTATTCTTTTTTTCTACCGTGGATTTTCAAAATTCACGGCCTAATATATGACTGCAGGATTTGTGGCATTGTTTCTGCCCATTTGATACTGCCCTTATGTACAAATTTGCAAACGTATTTTATGGACAACACCGAGTAACGTTAAGGTGTGCTTTTTAGGTTTTATGCATCAATGGCGAATTCATCCATCCAGCTATTATCAATATAAAACTATTATGCCACCATTTGACATACTCATTTAATATGATTGGGCATCATTGCCTGTGTCTCTACGACGATACGATGGATAACCATCAATATTAGTGGAAGTATCAGTCATAAATAATTTTGGCAAACATTCCATATATTTCCCATTGTCCTTACATGACGCCGTTATGTTCAGAGTACCTAATGGACAATGGATCATGTTAGGGGTAACAATGTAACAACTCTTGATCAATATTCCAATCCAGAATTTCTGCCCGCAATGTTTTTTCTGGCCGCAATTAATCGACCAAACAAATCAAACCTCATATTTTTCATTTAATAGGATAGAGCCAGCGTGTTTTGCGAAATACTAAGTGGTGTCTAATCAATTTCATCGATGATGTTAACTTTTGTTTAAATGCACTAGCTGTGATATCAGGCCGATGCATTGATAATCATATTTGGTTAGGGTTAATGTGAACATTTGTAAATCAAATATCATGTGAAATGCTCGCATCAACATTGCGCTTTGTTGATTTTACATATCTTAATGACACTGCAAAATGCTTCATACATTAATTACACTTTAATTTTCAATTAGCGCAGAATTTATTTCAACGTTATAACAACCATTACCTACGGCATAATAATCGCATGTACGAAAAAGTAACCAATTTAATATAGATAAATGTCTGCCAAATCAGATATTATTTTTAAAAAAGAACTTTATTGAGAAACTTAACAAATAACTTATAAGGTCTAAGTACCTATGAGAAAGTAACAGTGCTAATTCTAAGTATAACAGGATTCTTATACATCTGCTAGAGGGGATAAATATATAGGGAATGAATATGTCTTAGGTTGCTTGTTAGAAGCACACCTGCAGCTTACCCTTTATTCCTAGAAGCACACCTACAGCTTACCCTTTATTCCTAGAAGCACACCTACAGCTTACCCTTTATTCTTAGAAGCACACCTACAGCTTACCCTTTATTCTTAGAAAAACACCTACAGCTTACCCTTTATTCTTAGAAAAACACCAACAGCCATACCCTTTATTCTTAGAAATACACCTGCAGCTATCCTATATCTTCAAATATTTCGAAACCGCGATCGCAGCACTCCCTGTCAGATCTAGTACATATCTAACACATTGAGGTTATGACCAACCAAAAAAAAATTAAATTAATTATTTAAAAATACATTATCTATCGGTTCGAATTGTGAATCCAAACCATTCTCGAACTCACTTGAATATACACAAAAAATTTCATCAAAATAGGTCCAACCGTTTAGGAGGAGTTCAGTGACGTACACACGAACAGAAGAATTTTATATATAAAGACATCCGAAATAATCACTTCGATATTGCACTTTACAAATTTGCTCTGCATATAAGTTTTAATCAGACTACAAAACGCTTCACAACCTAATTTTATAATTTCAATTTAATAACAAATCCAATCTACAATGAAAGTAACGAATGTGCTATCAATTTAATATAAAATATTCTTATCACTAAAATAGAGCCAAAAACTCAAAAAGAAACACTATTATTTATTATAATGCAATTGGGAAAAACCACAATGCAAAGCCTTATGTTTCAAAAATACACCCACTTACCAGTCGACGTTTCGCCTATTCAGGCATTATCAAGACACCAAAAACAAAAAAGGGGGTTATGTGAATCACATCTCGAAGAAAAAGGTGCAATACATCCCAACGATCAACAGCCCAAACAGGCTCCAAACATGAGACAGCACCCCACCACCAAGACGTTCAACATACAACTCTTCCAACTTTCCAAGTTGTATGTTGAACGTCTTGGTGGTGGGGTGCTGTCTCATGTTTGGAGCCTGTTTGGGCTGTTGATCGTTGGGATGTATTGCACCTTTTTCTTCGAGATGTGATTCACATAACCCCCTTTTTTGTTTTTGGTGTCTTGATAATGCCTGAAGAGGCGAAACGTCGACTGGTAAGTGGGTGTATTATTGAAACATAAGGCTTTGCATTGTGGTTTTTCCCAATTGCATTATAAAAAATATTCTTATCTTCAAAATGACAAACTTGCACAACTTATAAGTTTTAATAATACTTCGAAGCGCTTGATAGACTAATTTATTAATTTTATATTTTAAATTTTAAAAAAACACTAAGCTACGATGAAGGGGGCGTATGTGTGATCAAATTAAAAACTTCTTATCTCCAATAACTTCGATCACAGCGCTGCCTGCCGGATGCAGTGTAAATTAAAAAATTGAGGTTATAAAAAAAATGTACTAACTAAATAGTAATACCTCTCGGATCTAATAGTCAATTTAGACCATCTTCGAACCCACTAATTGAATTGAATACAAACAAAAAATTTCTTCAAAATAGGTCCAACTGTTTAGGAGTTCAGTGACGTAATCATAAAAAGAAGAATTTTATATATAAAGATATATAAGACAACTGGACTATCGACAACAAGTATTGGATTGGAATTAATTGATAACGCAGGAGTCTGTTTCCATTGAGGAACTAATGAAAAGGATGAGAAGCGATCTCCGGAAGATCATTTGTGGTAATATGATTGGTCGTTGATCGGAAGGGGCACCGTAGGGATTGTTGATTGATATAGCTTTCACAATGCTCCAATGCTCTTAGAGATCCAACCAAGAGAAAACACATCCTCATCCGTAATCCCTATCGAATATAACTTCTCCTATTACTTCCATCCAAATTCTCTCTCGTTTTAAAGACAATAATAAAACATTCTAGCCATGGACCCTCTTAGGCCAGAAAGTGAGAGTCCTATTAAGAAATAATATATAATTAATTTAATATTAAATAAAATAGCCTCAGTTCTACATTCTGAATTGACATGAAGCCTTGGTACATAAATTCGATACTAAATAGTAAAATCACAATACTAAAGCTATTCCAATATGGAATAATAAACTGGATTTTATAAAACCTGGTGAAAATATTCATTCCAATGTACGACGATGTAAAAAAATAAAATATTTAAACATCTTCGAAATCCTGTTTTTAAAGGAAGTTTATACTTCCCATTTTTTAAATCATAAAAAAGTAGTTTAGGCCACTTCAACACGACTCCACCGATCCAGAAAAAAAAATTTAATGGTTTAGAGCATTGCAATGTACTCGGAATGGCAATGATCCATACTCTGTGAAAAATTAGTGCTAATAAATTAAATTAAATAGAAGACACAAATTTTCTTTTCGTTTTCTATGTTGACATAAGATCTAAAATTTATTAGTAAGGATTAGGAATCTTTACTTCGGCTTAAGAACAGTTTTGAACAATGTTGATGAAGGATTATCATTGTGAAATAATGAAATCTTCATGTTAACGACGGACATTGGCAGGAAGTTAAAGCCTATATGAAGTGTGATGACGATTTTTTTTAAATAATTCGAGTTTTCCCTGATTACCATATCTTATATCTTATATTATAGTTTTCTCTTATATCCATTTCTAGTATTACTTTTCGCAATGGCAAAAATTTGTAGCAAAATTATGAAACTGTTCAAATTCAGAATAAAAACCAATCTTATAATTGGCAACAATGTTTTCAAATATTAATGATCGTAAATAAAAATTAATAACTTGTCTAAATTAAATTTCAATATCCTTTAAAAAACTATCCATTTAAGCATGTGCATGTTGGTAGGTTGTTTGAGCAACTGTTTTCATAAGAGAAAAAACAATTATCGCAGCAATAATTAACATTTGATTGACTTTAAATTATCGTTTTAAATTTAATAAACCCTCACCCAATAAAAGTTCATAAAATGAACGTTGTAAAGGAGAAATTATAAAACAGGAAGTGACGGGTCTTAGAAATTTAAAGATATTTTAATTCTAGCATCTTATTCCTGATTTTTGTTTCTCAATCTTCAGTTGGATCATAAACCTGGATTACAAATTTTAGTTTGGATGCTATGTGCGTATAAAAAAAAAACCTGTACCACTACAACCCATGAAGGGTCTGCGGTTCAGTACATGGTAGAGACTGTACTGTTTCATGGACAACGGTTCTGCAAGGAGGTGACTTGTCCTAGGTCACGCTCAACCGCCAGATTTTCCCCCTTATTTTGGGTTCCCCATTTTTATAATATTTTATGGAGGCTGGGTGGGCCCCAGGAGGGTCCTAGATCCCATATGATCCATCTCCCGCTGCAAACAGACTAAATAAAAATCAAGGCCTTGCAGCGGGATTTGAACCAGGATTTTCGGCATGGCAGCTCAGTGCTCTACCACTGAGCCACTCCGCTCCCGTTTAGAATACTGATAATGTGCGTATAGAATATTATAATCCAAGAGGGAACCGGGTTCCAATTTTCTACATTAGCGAATATATCTTTCATGCTTACTCCTAATGTCTATAACTGTGTTTTGATCATGAATGTTTCTATAAACTAGATTGCTTGCCAGAATACTTGCCCTAGATTATGCCAATCACTTATTTCAGTAAAACTTTTAATTCAAGAAATTAATGTTAGAATGTTTTTTCCTTTATATTTTCTTTCCATTTCTTTTTATGATGGCTTCCCAATGAGTCACATACTCCATTTTGTTTTCAGTAGTGGCGAGGAAAATTATTTTTTAATTCCTATCCTAAACAATACAAAAATAATTAATTAATTTAAAACTTTTTACATTATTTTTTAAAAGTTCAAACTATCTAGTTCTGAAGTTTTAAAATTAAGCTAATTAACCTTTTGTTAGTCGCGGGCGATCTGACAGATCGCATAGGTATATTTTTCTTCCTTTTTGTTAGCAACAATTCTTTCTTGATCCCAGTAGCTATTTTGTAGATGACCGGGTTAGTTTAGTGCCTCCCTGATCAATGTGAAACCCTTCTGGACGGCTTATATGAAGCAACTGTTCTGGCATACCGCCGCGACCGAAATCGTAAGTTTAACCTACATCATATAAACATCAACTTTTTTAGTTTATTCGTATTGTTACATTAGCTGTACCACTTCGCGTTGTCTGCTTTTCGTTTACACATTACAATATTGGTACAAGTGACGTCTACGATCTCTCAGATTGCCGCGACTAACGTTCTTTTTTTCCAAGGCAACATGGACCGTAAACTTTATTTCCTTGATAATGAGAATGACGCTAATGAAATACTCCGCATGCACGAACTCATGATGATGATGAAAGTGGAGACTCCTTTGATGAAGATGGATACAGATGAAGATGTCCACGATGAATACACTGTGCATGAAGCTGACTCAGATTCAGATGTATGTACAAATGATGAATGAGATGATGACAGCGAATTTTCGGTTGCCCTCAAATGAGACATCAAAAAATCTTTGAAACATCGAGATGGAAGAAGACTCCTTATAATCAAGCAAGAAGGCGAGATACTCAGAATGTTATCATGCACCTTCGTGGGATGAAAGGTGCTGCGAGAAATTTTAAAACGGTTTAGTATGCATGGAACCTATTGTTTGATGAGCATATGTTGGGTATGACTGTGGAATATACCAATAAATAAATATTTTTTTAATTCAAAACGCCTTCTCTAGACCAAGGGATGCGAAGGTCACATATATAGAAGTGAAAGCTTTTATTCAATGTTTTTTTATGGTTGTGATCCATGACTGTTTTCATGGTTAAACCGTGAGCTATCAGATCGTCGCGAACAACCTGATGGGTTATAGAGCCGCGACTAACAGAAGGTTAAAATAAAACTAGTGGAACAATGCAATATTTCGAAAAAGGAATAATGTTAAGGTTCCTGCAGTGGAAGATTTAATTTCAGTTTTGTCTTTTTGGCCGATGTTGAAAACTGTGCGCTTTCGTCCATCTGATATTTAAATGTAAACAAAGTAATTATTTTTAAATCATGAAAAAATGTAGATTTAAACAGCTATACTTCAATTCGTTACAGAAGCACCCTTAAAAAAACGGTAACTGATTCTTTCTTTGCATCACAGTGTACATACATTATAATATCACCTAAGCTACAGCGTGAAAAATTATATCTGTAAAAAGACCAGATGTCTTTCTATAAAAAATTATGTTTTATTAAAAACGTAATTTTTGTTCTTTTGTAGAATAAATTATGACAGTGGCCTTTCCTTTGAGGTGACCTGCCTTCCCTATGTTCCATATCCTCAATATGAGGGGTTTTATTCAGACGGTTCTCTCACACAGCTCAAAGAAGCAACCACATGTCGGGGGCGTTCCTTCTTATCTGTAGAAAATGGGAAGTGGAAGGATTGAAGGAAAGAGTCAACAAGGTCCTTGGGAGAGACAATATCACATTTCTTCTTGTAAACGGAATTTCGTTTCCCTAACAAAAACTTTGGCTTGAGTGGATGTTTATAGAAAAATTTCTGATATCCATGTTCCATTGTCTCTTAAAAATATTATCTCCGCTTTACTCAGATAAATTAACGTGTGGTGAGAATGCGATAAAAAATAAATTTACAGAAAACTTTATTAATTACGAAATATAAACCGAATACGATAAGAAACAAACAATATTTGTATTTATGATATCTTCATTTTTTTCCTACAGAACTAATACCGAATGAAATGAATTTATCAAACATTTTATATTATGAAATAAGCGTGTATTTACTTTATCTTTACAATAACGAAAGATGCAACTGATATTTAGCCAGCTAATTTTTTTTTAAATTTCAGATAAAGAAAACACAAATCAAAATTTGGAAAAAATAAAAGGATTATAAGGAAATTATCCTTAACACTAGATTTACCAGACCAGTCATTTAGACTGGTCGTGCAATTTCAATTCAAAATTCCTGCAAAGTAAAACTTTTTTTTTCACAAATGAATTTATGACTTTTGTTGCTATAATTAGAGAACACGTTTTATAAAGTTAATGTTATTTTGTATACATTAGTAACAAATATAATTTTTGTTATTGACATTTATACCAGTACCAGTCAAAATGACAGGTTGTGTTTTTATGAAAAAATGTAAAATTGTATGAATGTGAAAAAAATGTATGATTTTGGGAGAATCATGAGACCGTTGCAGTACATATAGCACAGAAGCGTCTTTTGTATCTTTCGTTATCGTCTTTTGTTTTCTTTCACTATCGTCATTGTGTTGATGACGTCATTTTGATAAGCATTTGTTTTGTAAATGCTCTAGACATGTTCAGTCTTGTTTCTAGCTTTGTTCAACTCGCAGCATTTTTCTTATAGACAAAGTTTTTATAGTGATTGTGAGACCCAAAAAATGTCAAAAAAAGCAAAACTTTCTACATATTTAGAAAATGCAACTAACATACCTCAGGAATGTTCAGATGTAGAGAGTGAATTATGTGATAGTTATGGTGATAATAGTAGTGCTATTATCGAAAGTGACGATGAGGAAATTCCTGATGAAGACAATATAGACGAAAAGACTTTCTGTTTCGATTAGCAGAAGGACTTGCTTCAGAATATCAGACTTCAAGGCAAAAACCAGCCGAAGTCAATACACCAACCACAAATGCCACTGTTCCTGTACGAAAATGGTGTCAAATAGGATATTGCAATAACAATAAAACTACAAATATTTGCAATAAATGCAAAAAAAGTCTATGCGGAAAGTGTACACGCAGCAAAATCTACACATGTAGAAATTGTGAGATACAAACTGTAAACAATTAAATGTTTTGTTATTTGTCAATGTCTATAAATCCATTTATTTATTATACTTAATATTGTTCAACTTTATTTTTATCCTTTTTAAGAGTAAATATAGACTGGAAACCACAATAAGCCTTATTTCTAATGCACCTGTCGTTTTGACTGGTTTGGTACAAATAGGTATACGTAAACAGCTGGTATATCTAGTGTTAATGAAGCAGAGATCTGTATTACCGTATGAATTATACTTAAAGCGGAGCAATGTACGAATATTTGTTTTATTGTGCAACAGTTTGATCATTATGGATGGATTGTCATCATCATCATCATAATAATCATAATCTCTCCGTCTCTACTGCTGCGCAGTGTGGGGATGTCCTCTATAGAGCTGGACCCAGGTGTCCCTTTCCAGAACAATTTCTCTTCTCCTGCTCCAGTTCAGCCCTCGCTTCCTGAACGCCTTCCGCACGCCTTCTTCCCAGGTGTTCCGTGGTCTTCCTCTTGGTCTTCTTCCGTCTATTCTCGTCTCATATGTTTTCCTGACCGTTCTCTCCGTGCTCATCCTCAGTTGGTGCTCAAACCATCTTAGTCTATTTTCTTCAAGAGACTGGCTGTACCTCGACCTTCAGGTTCGGCCTTATTGCAGTGTTGCGGATCCTATCTCTCCTGGCCCTTCCTTCAACCTTTCTTAGGTATCTCATCTCCATTGCCTGTATCTGCCCTTTGTGTTTTGAGGTAAGGGTCCATGATTCAGAGGAGTAAGATAGAATGGGCAGGAACTTAGAATTGTAGACGGATATCTTCGCCCGATTATGGATGGTTTGTAGATGTGTATTTTTACCCCTACCCGGAGATTCCCCCTTGATATTTGTGGGATTTTTAACGAGTACCTGACATCGTAAAGGCTCGGGACCCCCGTTTAACGACCCTTGCGAAGGACGGCGTAACTAAGGATTTTTTACTCCCTTAAAAAAATCCTAGGGCCACCTGCCGGGCTACGAATCCGCGATCTTGGGCTTAGTAGTTTGTTACGCTAACCACTTGACCACAAGTGACCGTTTATCGGTAAGTTAATGCCGGGCTGCATTATCGGTTGTGACATTTTGCGGTAAGCAGGCTTAGCGATAAAGGTGAACCACAAAACTTGGCGGTATCGGATAGGGAAACAAGTGAATGCACCCTTGACAAATAGGAGTGCAGGCATCGAAATCGGGGTTGCTAATTGCGGCAATTATACGATATAGCACATAGTTAAGCAAAACGATGATTTATTTTATCGAGAGGGTGAGTACTTGCAAACTACGTGAAGGGTCGTGCATTTAATCAACCTGAAACAGGAAACCCCCGAGTACGCCAAAGATAGGAGACAATTTCAAGTGGAGGATCTTCTTAAGCAGGGGATAATCCGTCGTAGCAATTCACATTTATGGTTCGATATTCATTTATGGGTGGTGGAGAAGTAAGGCGGACCAACGAATAAATATTCCGTTGTGAATGATTACAGAAAGTTGAATGAGCCAACGAAGGACGAGCGATATCCCCTCCCGCATGTTGAAGATATAATTGATCGGCTATCAGAAGCGACCGTTTTTAGCATATTGGATTTGAAATTCTGGTACCATCAAGTAAGCATGGCCGAAGAGGATATTCAAAAAACTCGGTTCTCACATCGAATTCGAATTCGTTCGAATGCCATTCGGGTTAAAGGGGGTGACACTGATCAACATCTGATGGATGAATTTCACAGGGGAAAAAGTTTTTCTCAAGTATGCATGAAAGGAACATCTGATTTTATAGCGCCTAGTGGGCGGATAGGAATTTGAAATTACCGTAAGTGCGTCATTCATCAATTTTTCTCACTCTTTTTATTATGTTGTTTTATTGTTATAATCGGCGGATCCACGGGGAGGGCACGTGCCCCCGTGCACCCCCTGGATCCGCCTATGATGCCCCCCCCCCCCCGCCAGACAGTATTTTGTGTACTGTGGAGAATCCATTATTGCATATAATTATAGGCAAATCACATAATCAGAGTTGTTAAAATAAAAGAAAGAACATGAGTGAAACTATTGTTTTGATATTTTAATAAACCTTTGAAATCTTTCTATGGATACTACAAGTTAATTTGTAAGTTATTGTTGTTTTTTTCCCGTCTGACCTTTATGCCCCTCCCAGAAAAAAATCCTGGATCCGCCCCTGATTGTTATTACGTTTCAATGCTTATAGTAATATTTAATAATTCAATGTTTGAGTGGGAAAATAGTAATGTTAAAAAAAATTGATCGCACATAATTAAAATTATATCCACAACTGATTGTACCTGTTACTTATTTTTTTTTTTTTAATATAGCTTTTCTTCCATTAAAATATTTAATTATATTCTTAGTCATTATTCTGGATGTAATAATCAAAGAAACAATAATTGAATGCATAAATTATGTATTTAGTGTTTTATAATATTTACATAAAATTTAATCGTTAAAATTGCACGTAATAATTTTTGTTAGTAACAGACACGCGTTTGTTTTGACTTTGAGTAATTTATTTTATTTTTATCGGCACATTTTCAATACACAGTAATTACACAACTTTTTTGACTATTCCAGGAAAGCTTGTGTTTGGTATTTTATGCATTTATATGATGTTCTTCGATTTGTTTTTTTTTTTTAGATAATAACCTGTCTAATTTATATTTGTAGAGTTTGTTTTAATTTATAAATGTGTTAAATTTAGAAAACGCTATGTTGCAATAGTGAATGTACAATGTATGATATTATTATTATGATCATCTACTTTTCTCGCATTTGCGGGTTCAAAACAGAGGTGGGGACGAGTCCAACCATCTCCAGTTATTAGTATTTGTTTTTTATTTTCCTCTTCAAATGTATAGAAATGTTCTATCGATTCTAGACGTGTATAGGAGAACTGCCTGTTGAGCCTATCTTAAAACATCAAACAGAAGTCCCAGACTCCTGTCGAAATTCGAATTCGTTCGAATGCCATTCGGGTTTAAGGGGGTGACACTGATCAACATCTGATGGATGAATTTCACAGGGGAAAAAGTTTTTCTCAAGTATGCATGAAAGGAACATCTGATTTTATAGCGCCTAGTGGGCGGATAGGAATTTGAAATTACCGTAAGTGCGTCATTCATCAATTTTTCTCACTCTTTTTATTATGTTGTTTTATTGTTATCATAGGCGGATCCACGGGGAGGGCACGTGCCCCCGTGCACCCCCTGGATCCGCCTATGATGCCCCCCCCCCCGCCAGACAGTATTTTGTGTACTGTGGAGAATCCATTATTGCATATAATTATAGGCAAATCACATAATCAGAGTTGTTAAAATAAAAGAAAGAACATGAGTGAAACTATTGTTTTGATATTTTAATAAACCTTTGAAATCTTTCTATGGATACTACAAGTTAATTTGTAAGTTATTGTTGTTTTTTTCCCGTCTGACCTTTATGCCCCCCCCAGAAAAAAATCCTGGATCCGCCCCTGATTGTTATTACGTTTCAATGCTTATAGTAATATTTAATAATTCAATGTTTGAGTGGGAAAATAGTAATGTTAAAAAAAATTGATCGCACATAATTAAAATTATATCCACAACTGATTGTACCTGTTACTTATTTTTTTTTTTTTAATATAGCTTTTCTTCCATTAAAATATTTAATTATATTCTTAGTCATTATTCTGGATGTAATAATCAAAGAAACAATAATTGAATGCATAAATTATGTATTTAGTGTTTTATAATATTTACATAAAATTTAATCGTTAAAATTGCACGTAATAATTTTTGTTAGTAACAGACACGCGTTTGTTTTGACTTTGAGTAATTTATTTTATTTTTATCGGCACATTTTCAATACACAGTAATTACACAACTTTTTTGACTATTCCAGGAAAGCTTGTGTTTGGTATTTTATGCATTTATATGATGTTCTTCGATTTGTTTTTTTTTTTTAGATAATAACCTGTCTAATTTATATTTGTAGAGTTTGTTTTAATTTATAAATGTATTAAATTTAGAAAACACTAGGTTGCAATAGTGAATGTACAATGTTTGTTATTATTATGATCATCTACTTTTCTCGCATTTGCGGGTTCAAAACAGAGGTGGGGACGAGTCCAACCATCTCCAGTTATTAGTATTGGTTTTTTATTTTCCTCTTCAAATGTATAGAAATGTTCTATTCTATTCGATTCTAGACGTGTATAGGAGAACTGCCTGTTGAGCCTCTCTTAAAACATCAAACAGAAGTCCCAGACTCTCGTTGCCCTTCACTGTGGATTTAGGGATCAATCCATTAGTGGAAATTATAATGGGTCTTCCATACGGAATAGTTCGTATGATATAGATATAGAAAAAATAGTTAGATACATTTAGTCAGGGGACCCACAATAAGATTACATTTGATAATATGATAAAATGAATCACTAAAATAGAGCCAAAAACTCAAAAGAAACACTATTATTTATTATAATGCAATTGGGAAAAACCACAATGCAAAGCCTTATGTTTCAAAAAATACACCTACTTACCAGTCGACGTTTCGCCTATTCAGGCATTATCAAGACACCGAAATCAAAAGCGGGTTATGTGAATCGCATCTCGAAGAAAAAGGTGCAATGCATCACAACGATCAACAGCCCAAACAGGCTCCAAACATGAGACAGCACCCCACCACCAAGACGTATGTTGTCCAGTTGTATGTTGAACGTCTTGGTGGTGGGGTGCTGATAATGCCTGAATAGGCGAAACGTCGACTGGTAAGTAGGTGTATTTTTTGAAACATAAGGCTTTGCATTGTGGTTTTTCCCAATTGCATTATTATAAATGATAAAATCAAAAACATTTATTGATTAATTTAATTAACACTGCACCAAATAATAAAACCATATAGATGTAGAAAAGTAGGCCTGTACGTTTAGCCATGGTAACCATGATACGATTACAATACATTTTGTGTGGGTTTTTTTAGTGTTCTTTTTTGTATTCTACAGATATATTCATTATATTATACATTAGTTTCTTCAATACACTAGTGACACTATAGCATTACTTGTGATACGTAAATGTTTATTAATGATCAATAAATGTTTTTCATTTTATCGTATTATTTTTAATTTCTTATCACATTATAGTGATTTCTATCACAACCTAGAAACTGGTATTGTTATTCTAAAGGCACTATTCCCAGAATAAATAAATACTTTATTATCATTTCTATCCATTCGTGAACATAATAACAGGAGTCACCACCACACTTTCCATAGGGTATAGCTCTTTTATCTCAGCCGCTGGTTCCTGATATTTGCGAAGTTTCTCTCCCACTGTAGAATTGATATTATTGTCGTAAGGGATTATCAATATCAATAATACTTGTTTTCCTTTCACTCGCTTAATAATGATTGACTCCAACGTTGCCGAGCATCGTCGACATTTATCCAGCGTTGATGCGTCGTATAGAATATGCCTTCTATATGATCTGGCAGCAATAACTTGGTCTTGAATGGCATTGAAAAACCACTGTGTCTCGGAGATTATTTTGCCAGCCTTTAACCTCCCATGCATAGATTTTGTTTTCCATTCCGTCAACCGTTCATTTTCTGAAATAAATGTCGGTTCAGCATCTCTACTTGGATTTAGTGCTGTGAGAATCGATCCGTGAAATAGTGACACAAACCCCTTCTGTTTTTGTGAGGAAATATTGACGTAGGGGCACTTCCTGCTCGTTGCGAGCTTATTCAATACTTATCAACTCACGTCCTTCTTTCCTGGGTAAGTACAGGCGAGCATTTAATGATATTGGGGACCGTTCTTGTGTGAGAGTTGTTCGTACAAGACGATCCTATTGGCTAGTATTTGACCATTGGTATTCCAAAGCTATAACATAGAGCCGGTATTGCCCAGGTGTTTATATGCTTGATTTTTCTGTTTCCAGTTTGCTGAGTTTTAAGGACTTTTCGTAATCTAATTTTGAGGATTGTTAGAAGCTCTTGTTGCACATCTTTTTGGGCAATTTCAAGATGCTGATGCATGCCTAAATACTTATATAGTTTATTGGCCTCAAGTTCCTTGATGTACTCTTCATAATTGACCAGAATATTTGTCTGTACTTTCCCCTTTCTTACATGACTGCACACTTGTCGAGACCGAATGACATTCCTCGGAATCACTTTAGGCCAATCCCTCTCCTGGAAAAGTCATATTTCCAATATATGCCGCCGTACTTTTTCTATCCTCAAGAGACTAAACTACATCCGTCACCTATTTCCATTTGAAACTCGTAGACTCCTAGTTACCTCTTCAGTATTCCCCCACTTCGACTACTTCTGCGCCGTATATGGGGGTGGTTTGATTAATTGCTTTGTACGCTTTGTCTTCGGGATCCCCAGGGACGCCCCTGTCTCCCGGATTTATGAAGAGTTGAGGTGGATGTATCCTTAATATCGCCGTAAGTATTCTTGCATCCTTTCTCTATCAAGTTATCCAATCCCGCCGTCCATTATACATTTATGAGCTCCTCAAATTTAAATCCTCCATCCATTCCCGTGATACCCGTTCACACCCTACCGATTTGTATCTAGAGGCCCATCGAACCGCTGTTTTCGACAGATCGTTCCTGATTCGGTCCTGTTCCCTGAGGAATTCCATCCCTTATTCTATCCGCTGTTCCAAGACCCTTCCTACTTTCAAATCCCGCTTATTTTATTACTACCTATCCCTCCAGTTCCCCGAAGAGCATACATAAAATTACTAATAGAATATTATTATTTATTTTGTTTATTCATTTTCATTTTTATTTTTTATGTGAAGTAACGTGAAATCTACAATACAACAGTAAATCATAAAAAAAATGTAAAAATAAGTTTAATAATCTTATGTGTGTTTGGTATATATATATATATATATATATATATATATATATATATATATATATATATATATATATCCCTGAAAATAATGAATGCATTTCTTTAAGAAAAGCAATCAAGTCAAAGGTACAAGTTAACATTCGCAGGTGTTAGATATCCAGTAGAGTGAATAGATACTGGATAGTGGTGCTTGGTAATTATCTAGGGTGTTGGTTGGGGGAGGTTTGGAGGGGGGGTGTTTTTGGTGTGAATCAGCCGAGCGGATCTTATCTTAATGGCCTCCCGAAAACTGTTGCCAACTTATTTAATCCGATTCACCTAAATAGATCATTACCGCAATTGACCACAGAAGTTTCCCAGAAATTAATACCCTGCCCTCTCTTCTTTCAGGATCAACACCCTTTTCAGCTCAATGCCAATTTCGAATTTACAGATAGTATAACAACGCTGTGCGACTTACCCATTTTTTACAATGATCTGAATGTTGGCATTCATTAGATAGAATAAAAACTCTTCCGGTACCAAGATAAAATTAAACATCTCCAGAATATAGAAAGTTTCTTCTTTAGAGCCGATGGCTTCCAGCCGGTTTAAGGTTGCCTGTTGAAGAAAATATTGCAACTATAAAAATCAATTCAACCATTAAAACTCAATGGGGTTGCATTCTTTTGTGCTGAATGATTTCCCTCAACATGAAAATGAACTAAATGGTTGAGGCCATTGAGATTGTAGGCCGACGGCATCCCAATGGTCCTGAAAATGAAATAAATTGGATTATATAATATAAATATGGGCAGTTATCAGCTTTGATTCGCTATTGCTTAAAAGTGAACAATTTCATTTTATTTTTATGGAGCTGACCATCATACGACCTATTTGGACTTACGGAGTAGAGCTATGGGGCTCCACTAAGCCATCGAATTCCTCTCGTATCCAATCCCTACAATCCAAAATCCTTCGTAAAATCCTCAATGCTCCTTATTTTGTAAAGAATAAAGTCATCCATAACGACCTTAATGTCCCTTTTGTTGCTGATTTGGCCCGAACCCGGTATCTATCCTTTCATAGCAAACTTCATTCCCACTCAAACCCTCTAGTTTCAAACCTAGCTTCCTCTTCAATTCCCTATAATCCTCCGAGGACCGTGACCTTCTTATTTGAACTTTGATTTGAGTCCTACCAGTGGGTAGTTTCTCTACTTGTCATTCTCATGTCATTATGTAACACGCATTCTATTTACTTGTTGTATAATTGTAATACAGTTGTAAATATCAATAAATAAATTAAAAAAAAAAAAAATTATGGAGGTAGGAGTGTTATTAAAATTATCAGGGACCCAACATGCCGCCCGTAGTCAATGCCATCCTAGTCAATTTATTTGCCATGTGTGTATTTTATTTCATCTAACAATAAACATAATTCTATCTATCTAGTTTCTGACCGAGCGATAACCCGAGTATTTTAAGGGAAATATTCAGTTAATGTTGGCAGATATTTGAGAAAGGCTAGGATAGATTAGTGATCGGGATAGTGAATTATTATCCCTTTGGTATATAAATAGTAGAAATACTTTGGAGAGGAAGAGGGATAGAATGGAATGAAATTGTGCCAAGTGTGAGGGGAGGGGGTTGTGAAAATTATAATCAAATAGGGAGATTGGTGAGGAGCTTTCTAAATAATAAATAGAGTGCAATTTGCTGTTTTGGATCTGAGAAAAGATTAAAATAGTAAATATGTTATCAGCTGAGTAAGAAGGAGTCGGCCTGAATAATGAAAGAGCAGTTAGGCCTACCGCCCTCTTCTTTCCTTTCTTCTTCCTAAATTGCCACCATGGTCCTCCCACGACACCAGCACGTCTTTATTCTTTCTCCTCTCTCTTTATTCTCTGAAAAAATAACTTATAGTATTAACAGTCGAAATAAATATATTTATATTAACACGCAGTTTACTCATTCTTCAAAAACACCATTAAGCACGTCCTTCTCCTTAATTCTCGTTCCGTTTAGTTGTATCTTATAAGCTTGTGTATTTCTTTTCATGCATTGACAATAATTGTTTTTGTTAAGGCGTGATTAGACTGAATGAAATTTAATAGGAAGCAAATGGAAGTATCACGGGAATTTGAATAAAATCTTAGATATTAACAAAGCGTTTGATTTATTAATTTGAATAACATGCGATATATGTTTTCTTAAATACTATTAAATATACATGTAAGAAAGGATAAAAATTAATTATAGCATCTACAAGAATAACTTAAGACTAAACATGCAACTTAGCGATCTAATGAACAAAATTAATTTAAGACAAAAAAAGAAGAAAAAAATGATTAACATGAATGGGAGCGATAATTAACAATAACAGAAATGCTCCATGTTAGCATAATGGCCAAAGATATAATAACTACAAAATGAACTTGAACGTTATAATGAAGATTTCAATAAGGCGCGAAGATGTGCGAATTATTATTATCTTCGCCAGTGATCACGGCATGAAGGAGCAATGAGTATGATATCATTAATTAACTTGAACTGTCCGGTTGGTACCATGTAGTACGTTGATCATCAGGAGAAGAATTAGTTTACGATTTGAGGCCTAATGATAATGAAATGGGACTTACAATTTGTGTGATGTATACCCAATTATCATCATCTCAGCATAGCTTCTGGGGAGTAACAAACTTTAAGACCTCTGGACGTTCTCATAGGAATAACGGCTTGAGAGCAGAGTAATAAGCGGCAGTGTGCGATGGTCGTAGCTGCGAAGGTCTGGTAGAACAGTCCCGCTCGGCGATCTAACAGCAAGTGCCGGGCGCTCTGAGCGTCATTCCCCCTCTCCTTGATTTTGGCGGTACAGTAAATTTCCGAGAGGCAAGGATCGGTTTGTTATCTGGCGGTTAGTATAGGTCCGCGGCTAAACAGTTTTTATGTAAATATTAGCGATAAGTCCCGATTATTTTTCTCTTATATGCTTGTAGGTACAAGGTTTTCTTGTTTTTTTTTTTTTTCAATTTGTTTGTATATATGGACAGAAATAGTTGGAGGTGCAGTCAAATGAAGCACCAAATAAGTGCATACTTATTTATTGCGTGTCGACTTTTCGACCTACATTCAATTGACTCCACCCCTAACTATCCTTACATTAGAATTTCCAGTCAATTTCTTTTAGAAAACGTCCTTTGATGTTTTTTTTCTATACTCAATGGACTATATTATTTAACTTTTGCGCAAGCTTGGAATCTCGATCTTAAAACATCCTTAGTTCACATTTGCTTGTGATACATGTTTGTTATGCTTCCCGTGTTCATGACTCCATTACAAATGCTTGATATATTCCTAAAAATCTCATTGTTTTGTAGTTAAGAGTATACTTAACTTAACTAAGATATTCATTTTTCAATTTTTTTTTTTTATATCAAATACAATAAATCTTCGGATAACTCTCCAGTTATTAAAATTTAATCTAATTGTGCGTTTTCAGGATTGAAATTTTTCAACCCTCATATTTTTAGAACTGCGATAAGGTTTTAATATTATATATCTACTAATAATGATAATAATAATGCAAATACAATGTAATTTTGCATGCAAAACATTACAACTTAAAATTGGTAAAAACTATATATATATATATATATATATATATATATATATATATATATATATATATATATATATATGTACATATTTATATTGGTTTCTACTTTTCATGACTGTTATGGAAATTATATGTTTTGTCCATATGTTCGTTTTCCGGGATGGACCGTGTGGTGTTGGTTTTGTTGGCAAACAAAACCAACACCACACGGTCCAACAGTTTTATTGTCAATGTGTAAAGACTATTTACGAAAACCAAATATTCCTTAAAAATAACAATTAATAAAAATAAATTATAAATAATAAATTGGTGTAGGCAACAATATCCTAATTAAAGCGATGTTCAATGAACATTCTTCCCCATGTATACACTACAAAAATTGCGAGAATACGAGGCTATAGGATCCGTGAAGAGAACGGATTTGTCCCCTGGTAGCTCTGGTTTATTATAAATTTAGCCAATTAAATTATTTTCCATAAAAGTTGAAATATATTTTATCAAAAAAAAAGAATTAAAAAGTAATTAAAAGGGAATATAATATATCATAGAGAATTATTTTAACCAATTGTTACACAATAATAAATTAAAAAAAAATAACTTTGGGGTTTATTTTAAGTACATAAATGTGGAGTATAAAAATAATAAACATCTAAAACAGGAAAAAACATTGAGGGATAAATATAGTAGTGTGGTAGTAGTGTGGACGCTAGACGAGACTATTCTGGTTGCTCTTGCCAAACCATTGCTTAGACCGCGCCTCTAGACGGACTGAGGTTTGTCTTTTCTAAAGGCAGGCAAATATCTCATAGTGTGGACTAGGCTTAAAGGACTCGGTTTTCGGCACCACTTAAGAGCTTCCCTGCACAAAACACACAAAAAAATTAATAAATTGGGGAAAAATGGTCACACACGAGTGCTGCTTTAACACTGAATTTATTTCAATCATGATCCTCTATATGTAGTATTTGCATATGTTTAGAATACAGTTTGGGATTAGTGGCTATACTATCATAAATCCCATCTTAAGTCCCATCTGCCAGTTTACGAACATCCTCGTAAACTCAAAACAAAATATAAAGAAAGAAAAAAAAACACAACAAAAAGTAATTACAGCTTAAATATGAACACATATTATTATTTATGACTAATTTTTCAGATTAGTTTTCAATACTAATAATCTAATATAACACACCCTTCAATATAATTCGTTTTTTTTTTACAATGTTTTTCATGGAAAGACTAAATAGGGTAAAGTGGTTCGCGGAATACTATTTTAAAATAGCGATGGCGAAGAATAATTGAAAGCTGATCATTATTATTTTCCATTATGTTTCCCTTATCAAGTATTTCTTGGAAGCACGACTTTAACCAAATAATTTTATTCATAAATGGACCGTTGTTAAGAGAGCTTACTGGCGAATCATTTGTCCTTTTTTTTATCCTTTCCTCAAATACTTCAATGAAATATTGAACTTAGTATATTTTTTTCTGACAAATATCATCACGAAATAATTGGTAGAAATATTTTTTTGGAATAATATATATATCTTTATATTCTAAATGATTTTTTTTAA
This sequence comes from Arma custos, assembly GCA_037127475.1. Taxonomy (NCBI): domain Eukaryota; kingdom Metazoa; phylum Arthropoda; class Insecta; order Hemiptera; family Pentatomidae; genus Arma; species Arma custos. Next base: position 111,376,026 of record CM073761.1, on the reverse strand, counting down.
CTTCTAACTATACCATTTGTATTCCTACACGAATTTGTAATTGTTTGTCGAATGGGTTTTACTAAAAATATAATACTCAACTATAATTGTAGTTGTTCGTAAAAATTACGGTAAGTACTATGACCATAATATACTCTATTAATATATAATTTTTTATATGATATTCATCGGGTATGCAATCAACTATTAATATTTGATTGATAGGTTTTTATCAAAAAATAGATATAGAAAATAAAATATTATTAGCGTTAAATAACCACACTTATCTTATATTACTTGTTTTTTTTTTTTGTTTTTTTAAGTTTTATTCCTTTAATTTGCTAATTTACAATTTTGTAACAATTATTTAATACATGTTGAAGTATAACAATTTACACTGCAAGTTGAATAACATAATAAATAAAAGCTGTAATATATTTATAGCAGTAGGAAAAAGAAGAAAAAACCTACACAAAATAGAAAAATAAATAAAATAACAGTAAAATAAATAAATAAAAATAAGTATAATATTTTGTAGTCAAAATAAACAATTTTAGTACAAAACAATCTTAGTACAATTTTTTTTTCTACCATTTAAGGAATAAATTCGCTTATGATTGATAACTTATTATGATGTATTAAATTAATTATATTTATTCTAATAGTATATGTCTAGTTCGTCTATGTATGTATCGTATTAAGGTTTGTTTGTTATAATTGCCTATTGATTGCATTAAGGGATTTCCTGAGTTTTTTGTTAGGTTGAAAAAGTTCCAAGTCTGAGAGTGAATAAACTGTTTAATTGTTTGTAGGTCTAAATCAAGTATCATGTCGGTTATTTTTGTGTACCTGGGGTAGTCATTTATGATTCTCATACATAAGTTCTGTATTCTTTCTATTTTTTTATAGTTGGAGTCACAGGTGTAGCTCCATACAGGGGAGGCATATGTCAGTAAAGGTCTTATGACTGATTTATATAATATAATTTTGTTTTTACTAGAGAGCGGAGATTATCTACGGAAATATGGGGCCATAGTACTTATAAGTTTTTTGGCTTTACAACATTTGTTATTTATATGGGGAGTAAATGTTAATCTTTTATCTAATTCCAGACCTAGGTAGGTGACATTTTGTGCCCAGGGTATTCGAGTATTATTTAGGGTAATATGTTCCGGTATAGTAGGCCTTCTTTTTGTAAATATTATTGCTGAAGTTTTGTGTTCGTTTATTTTTATTTTCCATCTTTTATAATATTTGCTTAATCTAGAGTATAAGGATTTTAATCTATTTTCTACTAATTTTTTTTCATACAACTAATTCGCTGTAGATGTTTAGTAAAAACATTTATTAAAATTTAGTGTTGAAATATTTTTATGTTGTTTTATTTTTATACGGTTCATTTCATTATTTTTATATGGTTTCAAAATTCATTATATTTCAAGTCTTAAATATAATAGAGCTAGTTAATGAAATGTTAATTGGTCAAGATTTGAAAGATACTGGTCTAGTTTTGTCTAGCCTGAGTACTAGTCGTCTAGAGACTAGAGTCTTACCCTCCTGTACTTGATTTTATTTTTTAATGTGAGTATAATTTTTTTATTATTCATTTTTATTTTTTTTATTTTTTTTTTTATGAAAAAATCGTTGTTATGATGTAATAATCGAATTTTTCAACAACTTTCGACGTTCAATATTTTACATTGGTGGTTTAGTTCAATGTTTATAGCAACTTTATATTCAAACGTATTTATCCCTCAATGTTTTTTTTCTGTTTTAGATGTTTATTATTTTTATACTCTACATTTATGTACTTAAAATAAACCGCAAAGTTATTTTTTTAAATTAATTATTGTGTAACAATTGGTTAAAATAATTCTATATAATATAGTATATTTCCTTTTAATTACTTCTAATTATTTTTTTTGATGGAATATATTTCAACTTTTATGGAAAATAATTTAATTGGCTAAATTTATAATAAACCAGAGCTACCAGGGAACAATTCCGTTCTCTTCACGGATCCTATAGCCTCGTATTCTCGCAATTTTTGTAGTGTATACATGGGGAAGAATGTCAATTGAACATCGCTTTAATTAGAATATTGTTGCCTACACCAATTTATTATTTATAATTTATTTTTATTAATTGTTATTTTTATGGAATATTTGGTTTTCGTAAAAAGTCTTTACACATTGACAATAAACTGTTGTTCCTAAAAATAGATTACTTAAACGTTGATCACAGCTATGACAATATAAACATTTTATGATACATTGCGAAGTAACTGATTAATGATAAACTAATCTATTTTTTGGAACTTGTGAGTACACCCTATCCAATTACAAATTACACGTGTCATTTTATATTTATTTTAGTGGGCTATTTAATGTTTTTACTGAACGCTCATTTTTTCACTGTCAGGGCATGAGTATGAGTCTCAAAACGTCACCTAAAGAAGATTAAAGAAAGACTGAAACTCAAGAACCAAAACATATAATTGTTCACGTAGGCTTCCACGGTCTGCGACATTGTCCATATGTTCTTTTTCCGGGATGGACCGTCGTGTGGTGTTGGTTTTGTTGGCAAACAATACCAACACCACACGGTCTATCCCGGAAAAAGAACATATGGACAAAATATATAAATTCCATAACAGTCAAGAAAAGTAGAAACCAATATAAATATGTATGTATATATATATATATATATATATATATATATATATATATACACATTTGTGTAATAATATATAGTGACTTTGTGTAATAATATATATATATATATATATATATATATATATATATATAACTTAAGCACTTCACCTCACAAAACATAAACAAAAGAATAAGTAGGAAGATAAACAACACACTTGACGGCTGGTTAAACACTGACTTTATTCCATCTTGAACCTCTATTTATAGAACAGCTATTTACAATGCCAGCTTGATTAGCGACTTTGTGATCATCGTCTTGTCTTAACTCCCCCCTGCCAGTTTACGAACATCCTCGTAAACTCAAAACAAAAATTGCAGAGAAAGAGCACACAAACAAAAGAAATTATCAATTACATGAATCATATTCTACTTACATAAAAATAAAAATAAAATACCTTACTACTAGCTTAATCTACATTACTATCATTCGGAATTAACAAAAAATATTTATATACAAATAAGTTACTTTACAAAAACTATATATAAAATAAATGAAAATCCCCTGTTCCACTACACCTCCAAAACTACGAAATAAAGTACATGGTTATGGGCTGGCTTCCCCAGCTGGAATCTTGAGCTGTTCGATATGAACAGTCCTATGTTTTCTTGGCTCAGCCACATTCTGAATAGTGACTAGGTTATGCTCTCTGATAGCAATCACTCTGAATGGACCCTCGTACCTCAGAACCTCCTTTGCACGATTTGATATAATTTTTTTGTACACAATTGTACCGATTTTAATATCTCCCATAATGTCCTTCACGCCCTCGTTTTCCCGCGCCACTCTCTTACTCTTTTCCGCTACCATCCGGCCATGTGCTTTCCCCCACATTTTCTCGAGATCTACTCTATTTATGGCTAGTTGTTCTGCCATTTTTTCATCAACAACCGTATCACCCTCGTCTCTTCTTCGCGCTCGTAAACCAAAAAGGGCCTCGAACGGGGAAAATCCGGTAGCCATGTGTATGGAGTGGTTGTACGCTGCTATGGCTCGGAGCATCGCCTCATCTGCTTCCAACCCTTTATCTGCGTGGAATACTCGGAGATGTTCTCCCAAGGTATTATGGAGCCTTTCGATTCCCCCCCTACTTTTAGGATGTCCGGATGTATTCCAGTGCCATGTAATTCCTAGCCGTTTCATCTCCTGTCGCAAGTACGCGTTATCGAATTCCCTGCCCCCATCCGAGGAGATCGTATTTGGTACCCCATAGAATTGGAACCATGTTTGAAGGGCGCTATTCACCGCCGCTGCCGATTTCTCCTTCACCGGGTGGGCTATGGCCGTTTTACTAAATGTATCCACTATTGTTACCCATTTAAACCCCCTCCACGTAAAGGTGTCTACTTGAAGATCTGTCAACGGTATTGTAGGCGTCATCGTCTCGGTTTGTAATCCTACGGGAGGATGGCGGTCATACTTAGCCGTATGACAAATGTGGAAAGTTCCTTATTATCTCCTCTACCGTCTTCCGCATCCATACCCAGTAATACTTTCTTTTTAGTGCCGCCAACGTCTCATTGATTCCTCGGTGGTTCGTCTTCCCTTGATGGTACGCCATCGTTACATCCTTTTGCTGTTCCCGATCGCGAATGGTCTCTACCATAGATCGGCATCGGATAAACGTCCTGTCTATCCCTATTTTTTCTAATCTCCACAAGTTACGTATCTTGTCCCACACCGTCGCATTGCCAACATACAGATAGTGGATCGCACCTGCTTTAGAGGCGTCCTTTAACGCTCGGCAGATTTGCTCTTCCTGGATTCCAGGTTGGGACCAAATAGTAACAATATTATGCCTCTCGTATCTGGAAAATTCCGTTTTTAGTAACCCCGTGGTCCTTGTTTTCCATATTATCTGCCGAGTCTTATCGTTTATTACCTCATCCACCTCCTCCATCTCAGTCGATCTCTCGTCTTGTGATTCCTCCTGGTCGGGAGATTCCCCGTTGTCCCGGCGGTCTGTTTCTCCTTCTCCTTCCACATCTGGCGTCCATTCCCGTACGAACCTCTGTAGCTCCCCGGAAGGTCCCCCTTCACCTGATTCGATAGCGTTGACCTGCAGGGCACGAGATAACCAATCTGCCACCACATTATCCTTTCCCGGCTTGTATGCTATTTCGATATTGTACTGGCTCAAGATCTCCTTCCAACGCGTCAACCTAGCCGACGATTCTTTCAAATTACCCACCCACAGAAGTGGCCTGTGATCGGTATGAACTTTGAACCGCTTTCCAAATATATAGGGCCGGAAGTGTTGGACTGCCCATACAATCCCTAATAACTCTCTCTCGAGTGCGCTATATCGGGTCTCCGCGTCTGTAAGCCTTCTGCTTGCGTATGCCACAGGCCGTTCCCCCTTATCATAATCCTGTGACAAAACCGCCCCCAGTGCATATTCACTAGCGTCGGTGGTGATCGCAAATGGTTTTGAAAAATTAGGGAATGCGAGGACCGGTTCCGATTGTAGCCAACACATGCATTTCCTGATGTTCCCCTCGATCTCTGGAGTAATCCGAATTGTGCGTCCCTTCTTTAACAGTGCATTCAGAGGACTCAGATGTTCGGCCATCTCTGGGACGAATCGACGATAATAATTTAGGGTTCCTAGCAATCTCCTGATTCCCTTGATATCGGTTGGCATCGCCATTTTCCCTATGGCTTCCACCTTCTTACCGTCAGGCCGCACCCCTTCTGCCGATATCGAATGCCCGAGGAAGTTGATTTGCTTTTACCCCAATATTGATTTTTTCGCTGATAATTTTAGACCAAATTGACGTATTCTGTCAAAGACTCGTTTCAAATCCTCTATATGGTCCAACTCCGTCTTACTAAAAACGAGGAGATCATCCATATAGACCTGGCACATGTTTTCGTCTAAGCCCCTCAAGAACTCGTCCATCAGCCTCTGGAACGTTATCGGCGCATTTTTTAAACCGAATGGCATACGGGTAAACTCGTAATGACCCCTTTCAAACGTAAAGGCTGTTTTACATTGGTCTCTAGGATGCATGCGAATTTGGTGGTATCCAGATTTCAAATCAAGTGTGCTGAACACGGTTGCTCCACCCAGTCTGTCCAAAATGTCCTCTAATCTGGGAATAGGGTATTTCTCATCCAACGTATTTTCGTTGAGTTGCCGGAAATCTACCACCACCCTGTAGCGCTCCCTTGGATCCCCGTTAACAGGTTTCTTCTTAACCGCCCATAGAGGACTGTTAAAGGGTGATGTACTGTCAACGATAATACCTTGCCGTTTTAGCTCCGCGATCTCCTCCCTAATGTGTTCCCGCAACGCCTGTGGGTACCGCCGCACCTTCACGTAAGTACTCTTCTCAGATTTCAGATGAATTTCATGAACCGTTTCTCCCGTCACGCTCAGTGGATTCCCCTCGCGAAAAAAAATATCCCCGTATTCTTCCCTTATGCCCATCCTCCAATCCTTGCCTTGGGTAATTGCACCGACGCACCTCACATCCCTTTTCGCGTTCTCCATCGTTCTATATGTCTTCCTCCCAATTCTAATCACCCATTGACCTTCTACATTACTGAGTTTCGCCCCCAGTTTCCCGAGCACGTCACACCCCAAAATCCCACTATACTCGCGCGGCATGGTCTCTACCACATGCAGAGTTGCTACGTCGTCCTTTTTGCCCCATTTACTTAATGCCAGTTCCACTTCCCCATCCACCGTACAGGGACCACTCAAAGTGACTAGCTGACATAAACACTTTCTAATTTCTGGGTCACACTTTCCTTTAAATAAAGGGTGTAGACTATCTCTACCTACTAGAGTACACGAGCTCCCTGTGTCCACAAGACACCTCCACCCCTTGCAAAACTCGATAATAGGCAACCTGTCACACTTCTTTACCACACTATTCACAAAAAATAGGTTGCCCCTCCGTTTACACAATCCTCATTCTTTTCTAATCTGCTCACTACGCCTCCTTGTGCTCCGTTGCTTGCTTCTTCCTCCGGGGGTTCCTCTGCGGCTAGGTTCGCTTCCTTCCGTCTCGGACCCTGAAGCCTCCGAAGATCTAGTCGATTCCGACGATATCCTGTTTCTCCGCCACAATCTTTGAGCATTGATCTCCATAGGTTCGCCTCGATCTTGCTCCCGGCGCCTTATATATGGGCATTGTTTGGCCATATGTCCCTCACTGTGGCATTCGAAACACCGCGCACGTGGGCACTGAGCCACCAAGTGCCCTATCTTGCCACATTCGTGGCACCTCCTTTCCTCTCTTCTCCCATTCTTCCTCTCCACAATTTGCCTTCTTTCTCTAGGTAATTCTTGCCTTTTTTCTCTTCTCCCAAACTCTCCATCTCTTCTTCTTCCCATATCCTGTCTCACTTTATTCCTTCCTGCCTCGTTTCTCCGGTACGACACTCTTTTTCACCCTGGTTTGATCTCTTCTCTCTCTTCCTCGTCGCGGGCACTCGCATCTACCATGTCCTGTGCGCATTCCATGAATGACCTATCCCTGGGTAATCCATCTTTCTTTCCAGTATCCCTGGCTAGTTGTACCTTCAAGACTGTTGTCATAAACAACATCCACGCTTCGACCGCACTGGTATCCATTACTTCTCGTAATTTTTCGTTAATTTTATTCAGCTTCACGAGCAGGCCTGCAGCGTACTGACCATTTGTTTGATTCGAACGTTTCATCTCTCGAAACATCTGCAGCATATCCTCTTCTGGGGCCCATCGCCCCCCTCCATACGCTTTCTTTAGTCTTTCCTTGATCACCTGCCACGAGGTATCCTCATCTGCTTGGATTAGATTCAATACGCTCCTTCTTACCCGTCGTGCTAAGGCTACCCGTAGCCTTTTGGCATCCGCTTCCTCTAAAAAGTCTGCTGCGACCTGGGATTGAATGCTGCTCATAATACCATCCCCGCCCTTGAGGAAATGATTTAGTTCACCAACATCACCGTTAAATTTCTCCAAGTCTGATATCTCCCTTCTTAAATCTTGTGCATTGGCCTTCCTTAACTTCATTTTCTCCAATTCGTTCGTTTCCTGTGCAATTCTGTTTGCTTCCTGGGCAGCTAAGTCTGCCCGCGCCATTGCTAGAGTTGTTGATGGTAATGGCGGAAACTGGGGATTCGCCTGTTCTGGCTGTGAAGGCTCTAACGTTAATGTTGCCGGCCTCAGGATTTCTCGTTGTTCATTCATTATGGCAAGACTAGTTATTTTTCAAATTGAGAGAGCAAAAATAAATATTTAAATGACAATAAAATAGATCAATAATGAACTCGCTGTAGTATTTAGTGTCCTTGAGAAAAAAAAAATATATTCTCACTGAACTGCTAAAACGTTTTCCCGGGTTTCGGCACCACTTAAGCACTTCACCTCACAAAACATAAACAAAAGAATAAGTAGGAAGATAAACAACACACTTGACGGCTGGTTAAACACTGACTTTATTCCATCTTGAACCTCTATTTATAGAACAGCTGTTTACAATGCCAGCTTGATTAGCGACTTTGTGATCATCGTCTTGTCTTAACTTATATATATATATATATATATATATATATATATATATATATATATATGTATCTAGTTTTTATATATAGTTAATTTTAAGTTGTAATGTTTTGCATGCAAAATTACATTGTATTCGCATTATTATTATCATTATTAGTAGATATATAATATTAAAACCTTATCGCAGTTCTAAAAATATGAGGGTTGAAAAATGTCAATCCTGAAAACGCACAATTAGATTACATTTTAATAACTGGAGAGTTATACCGAAGATTTATTGTATTTGATATAAAAAAAAAATTGAAAAAGGAATATCTTAGTTAAGTTAAGTATACTCTTAACTACAAAACAGTAAGATTTTTAGGAATATATCAAGCATTTTTAATGGAGTCATGAACACGGGAAGCATAACAAACATGTATCACAAGCAAATGTGAACTAAGGATGTCTTAAGATCGAGATTCCAAGCTTGCGCAAAAAATAATATAGTCCATTGAGTATAGAAAAAAACACCAAAGAACGTTTTCTAAAAGGGTAATACATTGCTCATACATGGCAAATTCAATGTAAACAGGCCAAACAAGTCAAAGTTCCATGTAGCGGCCACTAACCGATTTCCATACAGAGCGTGACTTTGTGTAGAAAACATGGTTTAGCTCAGCACCCACTGTATCCAGGAACGCTCCTATCATTCGTATTGGAATTATTTTGTACTTGTATCACATTTACTGAACAAATGGCATACACGATGAAATATCGTTTATTATTATTTTTGTAAAAGATAGGATTGTGCCACAAAATATTCAATTTTAAAATTAAATATTTCAAAATTTAGAGTGCTGCCAGTGGGTAGTATCTCTACATGTCCTATCATGTATTATTTAATCTTATAGCAATTGTACTAGATGTATGTATTACAGTTGTACAACTCAATAAAATAAAATAAAATAAAAATATTTCAAAATATTGAATATTTAAAATTGTAGTTAATATTAAACTATGGTAACTGGAATGACTTAGTACATTGAAATTTAAATCTTACAGAAATCTAGGAAAAAAAGTATTTGCACACGACACTTTTCTTAATTTTTTCATTTCAATATTTTATATGTCATCCGTTAGTATCAATAGCCGCCGTTAAAGGCCGAGACACTGAGTTAACTGGGTTTTTAATTAAACGTTGATTGATTTGTTTGTCAGCATTCTTGTACTAAAACCTCCTGGAGGTGGTCCCTTCCGGTTATTTGGTGTTTCCGAACTTAGGTCTATAAGTTCCATCAATTTTCAATTATAATCAAGCCTGGTCACTTCGAAGGAGTAGCAGTTGTTTCATTCTTCGGATCACTGTCCTACTATAAAATTAACTGATGCTGAATTCCCAAATAAAGGGCTAAGAGGTTGCTTCGCAAAAATCTCACGTAAACTTCTCTTGGGGAACATGTCTTTCTGTCAAATTCAATGAAACCGTCCTACCTATTTCCAACACAGTTCGATACCTTGTCTTCTTCCTAGACAAAAGACTAACATGGAATCCTCATACCAGACTCAAAAGATAAGAACTTAACAGACGATTCAGCCAACTATACAGATTGCTATGTAGGGCCTCCCATCTTTCAATAGACAATAAAGTACTAACATGCAAGACGATCATCAAACCTATTTGGACCTATGGACTGGAACTGTGGGGGACCGCAAAACAATCGCATCCAATCCTTTCAATCCAAAGTCCTGAGAACTATTGTCAATGCTCCTTATTATGTTTTCAACAAAACCCTCCATAATGATCTCTACATTCCTTTAATACTAGACTTCATTCCTACTAAATTCTCAAACTTCCACCAAAACCTTGCCTGTTATCCCAACCCACTGGCTCAGTCATTATTCAGTTCCACACATCCATACAATCCACCCCCCCCCCCCGCCGTCTAAAGCGGCAATGGCCCCGAGACTTGTTATAATAATGTTATTTGGAGTAGTGGCACTGGCCAGATTTTCCACTCACGACCTGATTGTGTGAAGCGCCCTTAACCAGTTTCCATTGGAGTTTAATTCCAGTGACGCGGCTGGGAAAGGGGGCAGTGGCCTCCCGAACTCCTGCTTTGCCCTCATTTCTGGGGAAGAAGCTTAGTTCGGGGACCCAGGCAAATTGTAAATTGTTATTGAATGTGTATATTATTTTATTTATTTTTATTTTTATTTATTTTTTTTTATCTAGACCTTATTTTATTATCATTTTTACATTAATTTCATTTTATTACCGCATGTATATATTTTATTACATTCACTTATTTTATTTTGTTTATATCATTTTTTGTTTTGTTATGGAATGGTTGTAGCTACATAGCACCATTACCTATTGCCCGCAAGTGGCAGATTGTAATGTTTTTAATAAAGTGTTTAATAATAAAAATAAAAACCTTCTGTTCGAAACTTATCTTAGCTTAATCTCATCAGAGAACAGAAAAGTTTCCCTAAAACTGATGTGGTTGTATTAACAATGCAATAGTATTCTCTTAATTTAAGGAGAATACATTAGTATTCTCAAGTAAAATAAACTCTTGTTTTGCTATTGGCCCTAGCAATGTATAGATTTTTTCTCGAGACCCTGACATACAAACTTTTAGAATTTGGTACATTCCGTAGCTATCTCATACTTACACAAATCCAAGAGGTTTATTAGCATATATTAGGTAGGAAACCTGCTATTACTGCTGAATTTGTAAGCGCTTCAATTTTCATTTTTCTTTACATTCTTTAAATTAGTTTGTTTGCAAATTGAGTAGTAGGAGGGATAAGGGTGAATGGACCTGGTTAGACCCGGGAAGTAACCTTGTCATGTTGTGGCAGTAAAAGTTACATAGTAAGCAATGCCATAATAACAATGTTGACAAATCATAGTGGTTCCTGGGTTAGGGACCAATCGTATTATCGTTTTCCTATAACTCTATGTAAAATAAATACAGTCATAGGAAAATGTATCAATAATAGTTATCAAGCTGATAATCGATTCAATTTGATAATTCTTAGATATAAAGTTGAGTGTGTAGATTTTATTAATACCGGCGTCATTATATGCAACAGTGGCATGAAGTAATCCGTAGCTTAATCGCAGATAGCCCGTCCTAATAAGTCTAAAAGTGGCGAGCCTTTTTTCTTTTTTTTTTTTTTACTTTTCTCACTCACTCTGATTACGAGCCTTAAACATCTAATGCGTACTCTTACAAATTTGGAAACATTCATATCATAATAAAATGTGTGTAGTTTCGAACCCATATTTCATATGTTTTGATGTGATAATATATATATATATATATATATATATATATATATATATATATATATACATATATATTAATCATCATCATCCAAGGTGTCTTTAATAATCAATCCCAAATATTTACAAATTTTAATATAATCGAATCTGTAATTTTCAATGTTATAGTGCCTCTGTTGGTAAATAGATTCTTTATTATTTGATAGATGAAGCGGGTATTCACGTTAATATTGAGACCCATTCTGTATTGTTCTGTATCGAGAGTAAATACTGTGATTACATCGGCTTCATATATGACAATTATTGATCATTGTAGATCACTTGTGTCATCTTGTTAAAATTTGTTCTATAGGGCAGGTTAGGCCTCTGTTTCAGCCTTGAATTTTCTATGAATGAGAATACGAAATCTCCGCTATCCTTGACCTTTCCAACCGTCTCTTTCAATTACGCATTGTGTATCGGATTAGCGAAGCTGGGATATTTGATGGCTTGGTATATTTTTATTTCCTGATTACTGAGTGCTATGTAGCTTTATAGTCTATAATGAGTTGTTATATTATTATAGGATCTGAGCAATTGTTAAACTAATATATAAAATATCTGAACAAATTTTTACTTTTGGCCTTCTGTATCGATACTCTCCTAGTTGTGATTCCATCTACAGTATTAAGGGATTATACTGCAATCGGGAACCATCTATATCCCTTATTTAATCATGCATCTATAATTGTTGCATATACTTGCTGATTTAAGACGAATTTTCTCATAATTCCAAAGTTCTCCTACAAGGTATCTGATTTCTTCTATCGGTTGCTCTCGTTGAATCTCCGGCCTTTAGAAATACCTCCGGGATGCTGCCTGATACTGCTATGTGGACAACAAATAGTGTTGATATCAGCATCACAAAACCTTAACGTTCGTTCTACCTTGTTCATTAATTATTTGTGAAGATAATGAATAATATTTAGATATCCCTTCTGGGGAGTAGCAGTTTAATAATAGAACAAGTACCTTAATGGCGATTGACAGTACTCCGCGTTCTATGCTGATCGAAGGAACAGTCCTCCTCAATCATTCATTTACCTTTACCTATTAACTACTTCATGAGATGTTATTTGAGCATTAATTATTCACCAATCATTAACAAAACAATCATACTGTCACAGACTTGCCAAATGTTCACTTCTGAGCAAGTCTTGTTCTCATCTTGTAGTTTTCTTTTTATTGTCTCCGATCAATTTGATTTCAAGAAAACAATAAAAATAAAATAATAATAATAATAAGTGGAGGTCCGGAGTACCCCTGAGTCACGATCTCAATCAATCAATGATTTAAAAAAAAAAAAAAACATGATCCCTCCTAACCAAACCATAATCAACCAATAAACCCGCAAGGGGCAACTGATGGGTGCTGTTGCTGGGGTCATACGCCCCCCCCCCCGGGTTCCTGAGTACACTAAACCATCCACTAACACACCTCAATGCACAAAACACATAACAATACACTAACATTCGCAGTACACCCCCTAGGGTTACCTTCCCTAGAATTACCTGGCAACAGGTCTAAAATGCATCCCACCCATTAACATGGAGCTAAGAAACAGAAGAATTGCCTCGGACGAATCCAGAGTAAGGGCTGCTCTGGAGGGATTGGACGACCAGCCCTCGACATCGGCAGGCAGTGCGAGCGGTGCCTCGATGTGGTATGGAACCGTAAGACCGGCTACCCTAGGACCTGTATCTAACTCTGCTTTGTGCTTGGATGCTGATGAGCCTACCGCACAAGAAAGAGTCCGGCAACGCCGAAGAAATGAACAAGAAGGGATGAAATGGACACGCAAGATGAACGCGTCGGCAATCCGAGCTTATTTCTTGGCAACGAATTCGGAAACTGATAAAACTGGGTATAGATCACGAATTACTAGTCACTGGAATGATGAAGTCCCACATATTCAAGTCACTTCTCAACACATCGCTGATCAGATGAAGCAGATAATCAACAGAAAGTTTTTATCGATGGCTGAAATAAATGATATTAAAGAAGAGGTAGCGCGCAGACTAAACCTAAACCAAGCTCATGATACATTGCCATCTCAACCGCAAATCATTGAGCCTATCACTCAAGTGAACCAGGAAGAGCCCTCAGACACTGTGGAAGATGGAGCGAACCCAAATAGTATAAATCAAGCAGATTAATTGCAGAACACTTAAAATTCCAGGGCATACCTCTCGATAGTCGTCCATCATCCCTAAGGTGCCATATTCCAAGAAAACACTACAAACTGTCTTAGCAGTGGATAATCTGTTGCAAGGATATACATAGCAGCAATAGAACGGTTGTAAGCCATTTGGGACTTATCAAAGAAGTGGACACGGAAAAAATAAAGAATATAGCTGGTAAAAAGAATTTTGGTTCATCTTGAAGGAGAAGATTGAAGAGTAAAATTGATGAAATACGCAAAAGTATTGGGTTCTCTCTAATTATCTGAATAATCCTGACGGAGCATCAATAAAACTGAAGACTAAAATTGATGAACTTATTGTGAAACATATAGGCTCCATCAATAGATCTGCACTCAATTCGAAGCTGTCATGAAACAAACGCTAGCAGTTTATGCTAACAGAGTCAGAAGATTTACTAAACCGCAATCCCGAAGAAAATAAAATAACTGGTTTCAAACAACTGAGAGAAAATTTTATAATAACCTGAAATCGAAAAAGAAGGAAGACTCCTTTTTCATGTTGCAAATTAATGAGTCTGCCTTTTGTAGTTACTGGGAAAGCATCTGGAGCTGTACAAAAAATTATAACAATAATGTTTTTTGGCTCAGGAATTTGCACGCAGAAACACAGAATGTTCCTATGATGGATGTAGTGCAATGATGTACAAGAATCTATTAAGTTTGCAAACCACTAGAAAGCACCCGGGCCAGATAAAATTCAAAATTAATGACTCAAATACTTTAAAAGTGCTCATAAACCATTAGCCTCTTATTACCAGAAACTATTGTGCAATGCGGATATAATAAATGTGTGCATAAACCTCCAAAGGACTTCTGTTTAGGGAAGATACATTTTATTCCGAAAGAAAAAAACAAATCTCCAGAATCGAAGAACTTTCGGCCAATAACATGTCTTAATGGTGTTTACAAAACTTTCACGTCTATAGTCAGTAATTAATTAATGGGAGATGTACAAAAGAACAACCTTATGGCACAGGAGCAGATCGGATGTAAGCGAAACTTTAAGGGATGTAAAAAGCTTCTAGTGCTTGATTCATTCACAGGTATCAAAAAAGTTCCGTAATATATCGCTTTCATGGATTGACTGCCAGAAAGCATTCGATTCGGTCCCTCATGACTGGCTGATTGAAGTTCTCAAGATCTATAAAGTCGACCAAAAAGTGACAGAACTGTTGCAACGGCTTATGAAGCTATGGGAAGTATCATTGGTTCATCCAACTAAAAAGAACACTCTAGTCGCGGAGAAAATTTCGATAAAAAGAGGAATATTTCAGGGTGATTCACTAAGTCCTTTATGGTTCTGCCTCGCGATTAATCCTCTAAGCTCCATTTTAAATCAGTCTGGAAAAGATTATTTCTTGAATCAGGAAACAATGATCTCCCATTCTTTCTATATGGACGACTTAAAGCTTTTTGCAAAAAATGAGAGGGACATGAGAACTCTTCTTGAATTAGTAAGTTCATTCACAGAAGATATTGGGATGAAGCTAGGAACTGAAAAATGTGCAACCCTTAATATACACAGAGGAAAATAGAAGGATTCAGCTAACATTGAACTCTCCAATAGTGAAATCATCAAGCAACTTCAGGTTACAGGCTCCTACAAGTACCTTGGTATCTCACAGCTGCTCAAAATTCAAAAAAGAAGTCCAAGAAATCTTTGAAGAGGAATTGAAGAAACGAATCAGAAAACTACTAAAAACTAATCTATCAGCAGGAAATCTGGTAAAAGCTTTGAATACCTGGTCTGTTCCTTCGCTTGCATATACTTTTGAAGTAATAAAATGGTGTGACACAGATTTGGAAAATCGGACTACTTAAGAACTCAAATGGTTAAATCAAGACAGCGTCACCCAAACTCTTTAGTGCCAAGACTATATATGCCCAGAAAACATGGAGGTATGGGGCTTATTAGTCTGTCAAAAGCCTGTCGTGAACAGCAACCTATTTTATGAGTAGCAGTTCGCCGATGCTGTCAACCATTGCTGCCCTCGGCTGCAACTATGCAGCACTGAATTTGCTTCAGCAAGATCCAATAGTAATGCCAATAGTAATGCTTGACTTCGCTTAGCAGATGTAGTTGATCAAGAAGGAGATTCCATTTGTTATAAATTTTAGTTGGGCCGATGTCATCCCAATCTACCTTGGGGTATCCACTATATTTAACATTTCAACAGGAATCTCATCAAATGCTGGTGCCTTGTTATTTTTTAATTTTACAAAACTTCTTCCACTTCTCTGGGTCTGGTGGTTCTAGAGACATCATCTATTAATGGCTCCGATAAGTTTATTATTGGTGTTTCTTGAGAATTTTCTGTTCCGGGGTAAAGCAAATCATTGAAATATTCTTTCCATCTTTCGGCTATATTCACACTCTCTCCCAGTAGAATGCCATCCCTATCCTTGCAGAAACCTATTCGGGGTTGAAATCCTTTTCTTAGCATTTTCAACCTTTGTTAGAAGCTTCTATTGTTACACTTAGAAACCTGGACATCTCCAGATGGCAAGACCAAAAACCAAATAGATCACATAATGATAGAAACAAAGCACCAAAGTGAAAGAAGGCTTACATGAGGATGATACAGATAAGGACTAGGCAAACTGTTGAAAACTATACGAAAAAGAGAGAAACCACCAAAAATCTATGCAGAATCAAGAAGAGGAAGAAAGAAGAAGAAGACTTAAAATCAATCTTAAATTAATAATACTCTAATTATATATTAGTTGCAAATAATATATAGATCCATCGCGAAATAAATATGCTATGTGGACAATTGCTCTCCCGGGGCATCAACATGTACAAATGTAGGAGACTTGTACATGCCATAGGAGCGGGAGCACCTTTCTCGTACTTACTAAATTAAAACTATGGGATACTGTTCTCACCGCGCCGCTTTCCTCCGAGCTGAGCTCTTGGAGCATGCTTTCAGAAGAGACCGATTACTGCCTTATCAGAGAGGATGTAGGACACTGTCACTGCCTGCGGCTTCATTTGTAAATGTATTTTACAATATTTTTGGATGAGTAAATCTAACAATTATATTGTATTTAATTACTAAAACAAATAGCTTATGCGAATTGATTTAAAATTTAAGTTCTAGTTCTACTAATTTATTTATTTATTTGACGCGAAACAGCCATGAAAGACTACGCGACTATGATGCAACGTTTGTTTGTTTGTTTTTCAGTCTCTTCTCGACCCATCTTTTCCTCATGGTTTCACTGAAGGCTTTTTTTCTTTCTTCTGTCCAGGTCTTGGATGGAAATTATTTTCTTTCTGCCACTAGAACTGTATCTTTAAGGAATTTTAGGTATTCAGTTCTGTTTTCTAATAAATCTGGTATAATGCCGTGTTTCTGTGTTTCTTGCTTTATTTGTTCTATGTATCTTTGTTTGAATTTGTAGCCTATAATTTTGGTGAACATTTTTTGTCTAGTCTCTCCTCTTTCATCCTCATCATGTGACCATAGAATGTGAGTGTTCTAACCATCATTTCTGTTTTCAAGTCACTCATTTCAAAGTAAATTTCTTTGTTAGATTTCAGCCGGTATCTTTCTGGTGTTACTTTGGTCCCGTGGATTCTCCTAAGAATAATTCTCTCTATTTTATGAAGTTATCTAAACTGGGAAAGCACATAGTCTCTGTCCCGTACAATATAACTGGTTTTACCACTGTATTGTATGGGCCTTTTTGGAGAGGTTTTTTATTATACATACTACTCGTTAAGTAGCATAAATTCTTCAAATTTTTAATTCTTTACTCCATTCAAGTACTCTATGCTTTCCTTTTCAGACAAGCTTCTGAGATAATAACTCGCCCAGGTATTGAAAACTTTTAACCACCTGCATTTTACCGAAATCTGTTTTCACTTCTTTCTTACTAAAGTGGGGGTCTGTAGTCATAAATTTGGTCTTTTGAACGCAGATTTTAAGTCCAGTTTTTTCAGCTACTTTCTTCAATGAATTTATTTTCCGTCTTCTTCCAACTCTGCCAGTAGGGAGGGCTAAGTCATACGGAAAAGCCAGACAATTTACCAGGATATTACTCTCTGATTTCCTACTTTAGCTCCTGATGTTTCTTTTTCCCATAATGTCTTCATAACTTTGTCAAGAACAACGTTGAAGAGAACAGGTGAAAGTCCTTGTCTCACACCTATTTTTATCTGAAACGGTTCGCTGATATTCCCTCTTAATTTTATTTTTATTTCGTCTCTGTTAATGTTTCTTTTATTAGGTTTATGGTCTTTTGACCGACTCCATATTCCCTTAGGGTTTTCAGTAGGGTTCCTCTATCCAAGGAGTCGTATGCTTTTTCAAAATTGACAAAAGAGATATAAAGGTTTTTCTGTGGCCTAGTTAAATAATATGTTATCAGAAGTTTTAGGCTAAGCATCTGTTCTTGGCAGGATCTTTCTTTCCTGAATCCTCCCTGGTATTCTCCTATTTTTTCGTCAATTTGTGGTTCTAATATGTTCAATAGGATCTTACGGAAAATTTTGTAGGTCACCGGCAAGAGAGAAATTCCCCTGTAGTTGTTCACATCGTTTTTCGCGTTTTTTTTTTAAGTGAGTGGATTAGAGCGGTTTTCCATTCTCCTGGTATTTTCTCTTGTTACTACACGTCCATTAGTATTTCTGTGAATCTTCTCCCAGTGCAAGTCCTCTGGGATGAAATCTCCTCAGTCCCAGATCCCTTCCTCAAAGACTTTGTGGAAAAGTCTGGTGTTGTTTATCTTCTTTTCTTCCATTTCCACCAGTTGTTGACTAAAGGAATTTTCTCTGATTATTTTCTGTGCTGTTTTTCTCTGTATTTGGTATTGTTCTCTTTTCTCAAGAGTTTTTTTTTTTGTTGGTTCTATAGTCTTCATTTTTCCAGACGCGTTTTGACAGCGTTTTCGCATTCTATGTTCCACCAAAGATGTTTCTTGTGTATTTTCTCAGGATCAATTTCTATCGCTGTTTCTGTCAGAAAGCTTGAGTCCCAGTTTGGTTCCTTGAGTTTTTCACTAAATTCCTGTCTTTTTTTCTCAAAATTTCTCTGTCGGTTCTACTTGCTTAATTTTTTGTAGTTTTTATGATTGTTTTAGCCGGTACAAAATTCATCTTGATTTGGGAGGAAAAATGTTCTGATGTTACGTTGATTCCTCTTTTTTCTCTGACATTTTGAATTTCTCGATAATTCCTTTTGGATATTCCCACGTTATTCTATAATATAAATATTAGTTAAAAATAAAAAAATAGTTCCGCTACTTGTGGTTTGTTTATTATTACTATTGTTATTTTTTTTCCTGTTGTATGTGTGTGCGAATGTTATTGTTCGTACCAATACTACAGTATTTTAAGAGATAAAGAATACAGATTTTTTTTATTAATAGAAAATACTTTCAACCTCGTAATTCTATTAAGGAGAAGCAACAGAAGAAATCAGACAGTGCCTCCGTGTACTTTGGAGATTGCATTTAACGCTTGATGTGAAAAAGCTGGCCTAGCACAATATCACCTATACCTCTCTAGACTTCTCTTCACTAAATCCTCTCACTCTCATTTCAGCGAAATTGTTTCTCGTTTCAGGGGTGCTGCTATGTTATAGCTATAATAAAATAATAATATTTTCAATATCATGTCTGAGGAGGCATTTGTCAGTCGTAATATGTAAATAAGTTTACATATTCGAAGTACTGAAAAGCGAGAAGTTTAGAAATATATATTATATATATATATATATATATATATATATATATATATATATATATATATATATATATATATAAGTTAAGACAAGACCGATGATCACATGGTCGCTAAGATCAGATGGCCATTGTAACAGCTGTTAATATGTAAATATTATATATAGAGGTTCAAGACGGCAATACAGTCAGTGTTAACCCAGTTATATTTATATAGTTGAGATGTAAATAAACTCTTAAAACCGTTCTTTAATAAACGTTAAAAAACTAAAAATGTGGATATAAAAAAATCCATTTCGAGGATTAGGTCACTTATTATATCCTTCGACCCTTAGCCAAACCTAACTTCCTTCGTTAACGCTATCCTTAAAAAAAAGGAGAAGAAAAAATAATCATTGATTTCTTTTTACCTCAGTGATTCAGAGAATACCTATCACTGAAATTATACAAGCCAGATTTAATACTTTATATTCCCTCTCTGGTAGCACATACTTTGTACGTGGTTTGGTGAAGGAAATTTTGTTTTATGAAAAAGAAACTTCCCTTCCAGTTGGAAAGCTTAAGGAGGTTGGAATAAATTGGAGACGAGGTTGGAGGGTGAGAGTAAGGAGAGGTCGACTTATTTCAAGGGGGGGGGTTGAATTGGATTAGACTTAGCAGCTCTCAAAGAGACAGAGCGCCACAATACTTTCCTGCACCTGACTCCAGCCTTGACCTAAGCCAGATAAATTCCTTAGAAGTGTGTATAAGAGAAGAGGGCGGGTGGTGGGGGTATATACCAAGGGACTACCAATTGGGACAAATATCCACCATCCTGGTCACACGAGGAAGATGAATTGCGCCTCACGGTATTTTGCTCCTTAAAGGCTTGATTTATCATTTTAAACTTCTTCAATTATTATTTAATTATAAGTTAGTGAAGTTTCTGCAAGTTGAGACTTTGTTTTGGCCCTAGACAACTCCAGTGATATATCAATGCCATCACTGCTTACTTCTTAGCGGCCAAGTTTTTCTAAGCTCTTACT
This sequence comes from Arma custos, assembly GCA_037127475.1. Taxonomy (NCBI): domain Eukaryota; kingdom Metazoa; phylum Arthropoda; class Insecta; order Hemiptera; family Pentatomidae; genus Arma; species Arma custos. The sequence goes on along the minus strand of CM073761.1, from coordinate 111,355,612 downwards.
AGTTCTTCAAATATTGTGAGGAAATACTGTTTTTTTCCTTTAAAAAACAAAATAAAATATTGTCTATCAGAAATATAACGAATTGAAACGATTTGAAGATGTATTTTTCTTACTGGTAAAATTAATTGCGATATAAGGTGATTTTTCTGTAATTTAAATCGCCATATGCCAGAAAAATAAAATAAATAATGAATAGCGATCGAGATAATGCACCAAACGTTTAAAAAGATAGGTAAAATGTATTATATAGTTCCTGAACATAGAATTATTAATGCTCACCTTAATTCATACATTGATTCATCTACATCTTGAAGTATATATAAATCTATATAATAAATTTTTATTTTTTTTTTAAATTTGTTTATTGATATTTACAACTGTATTACAATTATACAACAAGTAAATAGAATGCGTGTTACATAATGACATGAGAATGACAAGTAGAGAAACTACCCACTGGTAGTACTCAAATCATAATAAAAATGAATCGCCAAATGTCTTGCTAACCGCAAAACTTGAGAAAGGCTCGACCAATTAGGCTAATTTTTCTTCATATTTTTTCTAAGGCGCGTAGAAGGTTCATATGGAGAGAAAAGCCGTAAAAATGACGAGGGTAACCTTCGGTGGCCGAAAAGCCTTGAAATTTTCGGAGTTTTTTCGGTTTTTTGCATGTATCTCCTAATCGGTGCGTTTTTGAAAAAAATCATAAGCTCTGTACGCCTAATAGATTCCGAGTTAGGTCCCTATCAATATATATAAAAGAGTTCGCCCTGACTGAAAAGACCATCGCAGAGCCAAAACGATATAAGCTACAGACTTGAAATATGGGAAGTAGGTACATTTTATAAGGCCAACCCGCACTAAGAAAGGAATTTTTAAAATTCGCTCTTATGAAGGTGGAAAGGGTGACAAACTTTTGTAATAAAAAAAAAAGGTCATTTCTAAAGCGAGCACCATGAAATTTTAGATTTAGCTTCTACATTAAAAATAAAGAAATGCGTGTTTTTTTATTTTATTAAAATCGTCCACTAATAGTGTAAATTAACGGGAAACCGCATCATGATATCTATACTAATATTATAAATGCGAATGTAACTATTTTAAAAGGGCAGAGGCTACTTTTTAATGCGAAAACATTTTTTTAAGGGTTTGAAAGAAGGGATGAAGGTTTGTTTGTAATGTTTGTCATTTTTGTAGCCAAAAGCTTGAAACATATACTATAGGCTTTTGATTAGATATAAATAATATGACATTCAAAGTTTGTAGAAATTTTACCCTTTAGGGGGTAAAATAAAAATAGGGGATGAAAGTTTGTATGGAAATATGTAAGGTTTATGTGCGTTGGTGGGGAAATATGCCTAAGTATGCCTACCCGAACGAGCAGACATTTGAGGGCAGACTAATGTGCGAAACGCATGCGAATATTAAATTTTTTCAGCTGAAAATTCATTATTATTTACTGCCCGTTGATTACAATTCGATTTGTTAACACGATTTTTTGTTTTACTTAATTAATGTTCTTGGTGAAATAAAAACCAGTTTTTGGGTTAGGTTATTAAATATCTTTCTTTATTTGGGTCGTTTTTTGTTTATTTCATTTATCAATAGAAGATTACTTTTGAATTGCCTTGGATGTTATTACGTCATTATTATTTGTTGTACATTTGGATATTAGTTAGGTATCAGATAACGATAACTCCTTTTGTTTATTTTGTAATGACCAACAAACACAGTATAATTTTTCGTTTTCTTAAGCCAATTTAAATATAGTAATTAGATTTTTGTTTAGAATCTTCGTAAAATACTATTGTTTTTGTTAATTTTGTAGTTGATTTGCGTGTGTATTTTCGTAATGCGTAGTTTTCTTAACCATTCTTTAATTTACTTAGATTTTACATCATAAAATGCGTTTTTACAACGTTCATAATGCACTAAAAAAATATATAAATTTAATTATTTCCCTATCCCCCTCTACTGCGTGAACATTGAACCTGCACTTCTTAACCTGCCTCTCAATCAGCTGCCAGCTCCGATTTATAATTTAAATACTGAAACTGAAGTTATATATGCAGATGAAATAAAGTATTCTACTATAAGAGAAGGTTATGAACGAATTTTTACTATTGAAAAAGATAAATAATGTAGTTTTAATATACTTTAATAGCTCCGATGTCTGTTAAATTCACCATTCTTTAATTCACTTAGACTTTACTACATAAAATACGTTTTGGCAAAATCTCCATGTCTTGGCAAAAGATGTGAAAAAAAAAAGTATATAAAAATGTACTTTTATTTTAATTATCTTGGTTTTTTTTACTGGAGTACATCTTTCTTAGTCAATCATTCAAGTGAGTAAATTAAAACCTTTTTCCAGTCATATATTATTTTTCTTTATTTAAAAACGTTTCAACAATACTATGTCATTCTCAATTTACATTATTTATAAGTCCTTTAACGTTATTTAATTTTAAAAATATTCTCTAAATTTTTTTTTATAAATTTGTACATTTTCAACCTAAAAATAAAAGACAAATCAAATAAATACATAATTTTACATAAAAAACTTGTCCCAAATATAATTTAAAATACTTCTTACAAAGCTTAGATTTACAGTGTACTCCATGGTCATCATTAACAATTTTTGAAATTTGCACTTTGGACTGTTTTTGATTATTATTATAAAATAGTATTTTAATTTGTTTTCTTCACCAATATATAGTCATCATGAATGGTCAATTAATATAAATTAGTGATTTTTGATCTATATTGATCTATTTTATATCTTTTATTTATTTTAAATAGTTTATTGTATGAATTAAGAAATTGGAAAAATTAAAACAATGTTATGAGGTTCCTGAGAAGGTTATGTTATCAGTGTTATCTAATAAGTGTAGACTTCTATATTTCTTTATTTCATTTTTAACTTTAAAATCACTGATGAGTACAATTTACTTATTTCGTTAGATTCCTTTCTATCATTTACCACATTATCTATTTTGTCATTGATGTATAATACTTTTAAAAATCTCATTTTTATCTTATTCCCCTCTCTGTGCAAAATGCGTGGCTTTTCTAAATCAAATGTGTGTGATTCTTTTTTGCAATGGGCTGATAATGCAGTGCTTGTCTTTGAATTTGGTTTCAGATTATTTTTGTGATGATAGAATATATTTTTTAGATGTGAACTGGTATGTCCTATATATTGTTTATCACAATTTTTGCAATCAATGTTATAAACTACATTTATATTATCTAAGATTGGTATTTTATCTTTTTTGCTGTTTATTATGTTTTTTATAGGGTTTATGGTTTTATGTAAAATTATGTATTTATTTGATTTGTCTTTTATTTTTAGGTTGAAAATGTACAAATTTATAAAAAAAATTTTAGAGAATATTTTTAAAATTAAATAACGTTAAAGGACTTATAAATAATGTAAATTGAGAATGAAATAGTATTGTTGAAACGTTTTTAAATAAAGAAAAATAATATATGACTCGAAAAAGGTTTTAATTTACTCACTTGAATGATTGACTAATAAAAATGTACTTAAATGCGTTATTTGCAGTAAAACGTATGTATGTATGTATTTTATTTGCAAAGTAACTAGCCAAAGAAATTAAAAATGGTGCCCAAAGTTATTACACCACGCAAACGAAGTTGCGGGCACAGCTAGTAGTAAATAAATATAAGTATATAAATAATTATTTCGCTAAAAATAACAAGAAATGTATTTTTTTTTCTGACAATTTGAGCGAACGATTTTGGAAAACAATATTTATTATAAAATTTGTTACTTGTGATTCAGCAGATCACCAAGAAAGCTACCTATTTATCTCATGTAACCTCTTCTAATCACTTGTCTCATTTTGAGTTATTTGTGTGTCCATTTTTAAATTGTTTTTCGTGATTTAATGTTTTTGTCTTTTTAAATATTCTTTCTTGTCTATTAAATTTAATTTGGTATGCCTGTCTTATTGATTTTGTTATTTTCTACTTAAAATAAATAACAGTTTGGTATTAACCGTCATTGGAAGAAGCTGTGATTTCAAAGATCGAATTATGTGAAAAAGGTCATAAGATGTATATGTAATATATGTATATGAAATATTCATATAAAATATCAGCATTTTACCATTACATTTTGTATATTTCAATTTCCATTAATATAAATAATTAAATAGGCCTTATCAGCATCAGAATTACCAGTGTTCAGGTAATAAACAATTGCGTATAACAGTCCATAGTGATCTGCTAAATTGCAACTACCTAAAATTTTACCAAATTTTCAATTTTAAAATCCGCGTAAATATTCTGATTGAACAACTAGAATTCTGTTTTACAACGCTATTAAGATAACCCTTATGCCACCCTGAAATATTCAGTGCTCGATGTATTGCGAATGTCGAATATTATAAAATCAAATGCTATCGAATTGTGCAACGCAAATATCGAAGTTTATTTACCAAAAAGTTAGTTCTATTACAGCAGTTTATTTCCCTTTAATAAATCTAATCAATGCATTTAAGTGCTTGAATTAAATAATTAATTAATTATTCGTAATTGTATTTAAACAAAACTAAATGTAATCGAAAGAAATTAATTAACACTTATTTGTATCGCTCAGTAATATCGGTCAAAATATAAAAAGTATCTCAGGAATACGCGCGTTCATTCGAGTATTTTTTTAATACAGTCAAACCCCTCTATAACGGACACTCGTGGACGAATCAGATGTCCGCTATAGAGGGGTGCCGTTATAGTGGGGGTTCTCAAGGAAAAAAGCAGATTATGGATACAAATTAACGACCATTGTTCTGCATAAATGATGCACTAATTTATTTGCACACAACAGAAAACAATATGTAAAAATCTGAAAATATATAAACTGAAATAACCTAATTGTTTGTTACACAAATGTTTACGTTTCTGTTTTTAAAAAATTGGTTATTAGAGTTTGCTTTTAGTAAATAGCCCTGGTCATTTGATGCTCTTGGTGAATAATCAGATCATTCAATAATGTAAAGCCATTTTCATCAATTTTTTCTTTGTAATATTCTCGAATCCTTGACAGCTTTTCCAAAATTTCTTTTTCCGATTTAATTTTGTCATATCATGCAATAAAAAAAAACGGCATAATTATTCAACGACACACATACCTGGTTGTTGGTAAACAAAATGTATGTTAAAGTCATATTTCTTACCTTGTCTTTCCAAGCTTATTGATCCAAGTTAACTGCTTTCAGCACGTCAATGGATTTTTCAATAGAGAACATAAGTTCTGCACGGGTAATTTTTTTTTCTGAATTAGCTATCAGATGACGTAATGCTAGATGACGATACTGTGATTTAAAGTTTTGGATAACTCCTTGATCCATGGATTGACATATTGAGGTAAAATTTGGAGCAAAAAATACAAGTTTTATGTTTTTTAAAAATTAAGGTGGACGTGGGACGTTGCTTTATCCAGAAACAAAACAATTTGTCTGTCCAACATTTTCATTTTTCGGTCTAATTGTTCTAACCATTCAGTGATAATTTGACCTGTAATCCAAGCCTTTTTGTTTGCTTTCCATTCAACACCTATCGGATCCAAGTGTACAACTTTGAAACATCTAGGATGTTGAGCTTTCCCTATCACCAATCGTTTTAATTTCGCGTCTTTCAAACTGGAATATAAAAGGACCGTTAGCCGTTCCTTTGCTGTTTTGCCACCCTTGTAGCATAAATTTTTTCCGGTAGAACTCGTTAGAATAAACCTGTTTCGTCTGCATTAAATATCTCCTTTGCATCATACCCTTCAATAAGACTTGCGATTTTATTTTTCCATGCTATCACTGCTTCCGTGTCTACTGCGGCGGCCTCCCCAAAAATAGCCTTAAACACGATGTTGTCAAGACACACCATTGAATGTTTTGAAATTGTCCATTTTTAGCCCCCTGCCTACTTCTTGAGCTTTTTCCTGTATCATGGGTGCTGATATGGGCACTTTTTGAGATCGAACACGATTACGGCAACATTGGAGCCCTGTTTCTATTTTTCCATTTCGTTCCTAATTTTACGTTTGTCCGTTGCGAGGGGTTAGAAATGCCGATGGGGGAACAAATGCCGTGTCCGTGTTCGGTATGGAGGGGGTCCGTAATAGAGGGGTTAATATAGCTTGATTTCATTGATTTTATCTTGGGTCTTTGAAAAAATGTCCGTTAAAAAGAGGTGTCCGCTATAGAGAGGTGTCAATACAGAGGAGTATCACAATATTTTATTTTTAATTATTTAATGTAAAATTTTCTATAATAAACGTGTGACCGTCCTTTTACGTTTTCGCGCTTTTTTATTTTTAATTATTTTTAAGGAGAACCCAGTCCGCACAATGCATTGCTTACCATGTTGCATTGACGAAGATTAGTCTAGAAACTCAAAAAGTAGTGTGGCCGCTAGACTAGCTAAGCTGGCTGCTCTTATAGGGCGTTATAATTATAATGTAATAGTTATAGGGCGTTTCCAACAGGTTTCCAAACCATTCTATAGACTGCACCTCTAGACGGCCTAAGGTTCGTCTTGTCTAAAGGCAGGAAAATGTCTCAGAGTGTGGACTAGGCTTTAAGGAGTAAACTCCTAAAAAAAATAAAAATGGTATTTTTGGATTTTGGCCTGTTTATGCCACGTCTTTGCCAACCCTCTAGCTAAGCCTCCCTACAACAGTTACAAAGTGGTTAATCTCGGAAGAAGAAGTTGAAGGCTCCAGAGCTTGGCCTCCAGCCAGCGATGGATAAGGAAATGCCGAGTAATTTACCTAACCGCATCTGTCAATGGTTGGCAAGAAGGTTCTCTTGAATACAAACGCTCCTATTAGCTCTAATGCCTTTCACTGATCCAAAACTTTAATCAGCCTCTTTCTCATTTTCCAATGACAGTTCAACAGTTTTATTAGCTGATAATATAATTTCCTTAATTCATATTTTGATCCTTATTATATTTGATTCTCATTGTTTCAGTCTGTGAGTTAAACTAAATCTCGTTTAATTAATAATTAAAATAAGATAAAACAATATAAGAAACTTTTATATATATATATAAATTATATATTTTATATATATATATATATATATATATATATATATATATATATATATATATATATATATATATATATATATAAGTTAAGTGCCAGAGCCTGGCGATCCTTCAGAGAATGTAAACAACTCACAGATCCTATATAAGGGAATCTGATGATAAATAAAGTTAGTTGTAATCGATCTCTTTTCCTTGTTTTTTTATTATTAGTGTCTCAAACACGTTAATTGGTGCCGAAACCCGGGACCAACCGGTATACAATAGAACCAGATTGAATTTTTTTTGCCTAGTTTTTTTTTATTTTGACTTGTGCAAATATTGAACAATACTGCCAGACGGTATTGGAAATAGCATTTTGAGACCGAAAACACTGAATTTGGCGGAATATAACGAAAGTAATGCGTTGACCTGGATAAAGGTCAAGGTAGCAACAGCTCAGGAGCTGCGGAAGGATGTTTCCAGCCTGAGGGAGTTCACTGGCGATTTAGGTGAGTTTATCAAGGGTGGTGACCGCTTTACAGCAAGGTTAGCTGCAAATGAAGCGGAAAATTTAATGGACCCGCGCGATGCCGAGTCCCTGAGAGCTAATCTCATTGGCAGGGTCAGGCGAGCCATATTAAACCAAATTCAAGCGGATGAAGAAACCACTTGGGATTCAAGATTTGGGTTCATATATTACCAAGGAGAATATATGAACCCGTCTGCAAGAACGACAACTGAAGAATTAGAAAAAATGATGAACTGAAAGGAATGTTCCGAGAACCAGATCTGGTGTTCTTCGATAGAAAGGACCAGTTGAATTGGCTGGGGCATGTCGATTTAATGAAATTTTACTGAAAGAAAAAGAAACACCCTCATTGAATTTCTTAAATTCAAGCAGGACGATCCTCTCCTTACTTCTCGGTTCTAGAAACATTGATGAATGGATTCCTATAAACATTGATATTTTTCCCGGATTTACGTGGAAGATTCTGGTTTCCCCCTTTAGCAAAGCTACCTCCTTCCTTTTTTAGGTTAGAATGTAGAGCAAGGCAATATTTTCCAATATACTTTTCTCGCTTACTATCCGGGGATACACTAAAATACTTAAAAATTCCCTGAAATCCTACATTATTAGAAATAAACATTGATAGCTATTGATGGTTATTACATACAAGAAAGGTCTTCAGGTACAGCAAAATCTCTGGATAAGGAGAATAAAAACGAATCATTATTAAAGGAATCCTCCTAGTTACAGTTCACAAAGACTCGGCAGGGCATGATATACTGCTATATATGACGCTATCTGGAACACGAGGAGTTACTAAAAAAAGGATCGGTACCTTTACTTTTGAGAGACAGGACGGCAGTCATTGGCAAAAACCGAGCAACAATTCAACATCTAGACTGAACATAAAGCGAAAGGGTCTCCCTTTTCTCTCTTTGTAAATACATTTATAATTTATCTTGTACCTATGATCAGGACACAATAAATATAAATATTCAATTAGATGAAATGGATCGTTATTCAATAATATACAGGGTGTTTCGGAATCGCACGGCACTATTTTAGGTATGTGTTCTCTAACACAAAATAATCAAAAAAAGTTCATATTAACATATCTCAAACTCATTTATTAAACACATATCAAAGGTTAAAGATTTTTTATTTATTTACTACATTAAGAGTGACTGTACAAAGTTTAGCGTGTTCAATACCATTACAGGTTTTAATCACCTGATAAACAAATGAACGATAAGCAATGGCAGTAGTTGCTTATCTATTTGTCTAGTTCTGTGTGTTTTAATGTGAGTGAATACTGTGAGACAGTTCAATTTATGATTATCATGGGATACACCACAAATTTATTCACTTTTGCAGAACAAACAGACAAGCTTTTAACTTATGGCGAGGTACATAGAAACGGTGCTGCTGCTGTTCGAAGATATCGTGAAAAATTTCCTAACCGAAGAATACCAAATCGTAAAACGTTTGAGGCCATTGAAAGATGTCTTAGGGATAATGGTACTTTTATGTCTAGATTGGTACTCACTCAGCAATATAACTACTTATAACACAAACAAATACTTATAACACCATTTATTAAATAAAACTATACACACTTTACACATTGTGGTTGTGGATAAGAAACACAACCAGATAACAGGGACCCGAGACTTGATCACAGATAAGCGATAGTACGATTGATACACAACAGACACGCTATAACCTACACGAGTAAACACCGGTCGACAAAGATTTTGACGAACTGCAAACGTTGAAAAAGAAATACTCGATGCTTTTCAGTTCTCTCCTACTCCTAGTACCAGAAGATTGTCACATCTCTTCGATGCTTCCTCTACCAGCGCATGGCGAACTTTACGAGAACAACAATTGTATCTATTATTTGATTTATTATTGCTATTTATGTATTATTATTACAACATTTAGAGTAACTGTTCAAAGGGGCCTCCGTTTTGTTAAATGCAACATTCGAAGAGCACGTTATACGAAGAGCAGGAGAAGCATGGATCCGCGACCGCGGCGTCGATGGATAGACCCGGTGGTAATACCTATTATAATTTCCACGAATGGTTTGGTTCTTAAATCCACAGTGGAGGGCACTGAGAATCTGGTACTTCCGCTTGAAGTTTTATAGGAAGCTCTACAGGATGCAATTCTCCTAGACACAGCTAGAATCGTCAGAAAATTTCTGAACCTTTAAAGAAGAAAATAATAACTGCAGATGATTGGACTTGTCCCCCATCTCTGTTTTGAAACTGCAAATGCGTGAAATCAAAAACAAAAAATAATATATATATATATATATATATATATATATATATATATATATATATCATCGAACCGAAAGGTATTGAAAAAATCTCATAGCAACATCGCGTCCAAAATATTAAAAAAGGATAAGGGTTAAGGCAAAACCTCTACAACAAAAAATCAATGTTATGAGGGGCAAAAATTCGACATTACAATACTGTCATCAAACCAACAATCCTCTACGCAAGAGAAACAGGAAACAACTTGAAGAAATAAAAAATCAAGAGAGACCATCCGGAAAATTCTAGGATGAAGACAAACCCAAGACGGTTTTAGGCTTCAACAATTAAAACAACAGAAAATTTTTCAAACATCGAAATTGATGTCAGGAAAAGGAGATTGAAATTCTTCGCTCATCTCAGCCGACTACCATAAAATTGATTGACGAAAAGAATTATGTAACTTCACTTAAGAATTCCACATCCTGGCTAGATGAAATTCGGAAGGACCTCAAAAATGCAAACGTAAGACCACCCGACATTTTAGAAAGAGACACCTTCAGACACAAAGTAGACAAATGGGAAGTTGTATCAAAGCAACCAAAACAAAAACCAGTAAAAATAGTAAAGACCAAAGTGGTCGGAAGAGCGTAAACAAGTCTTTTCGGTAAGCCTATTGGAAGAACAAGAAAACCCCCAAGAAAAATTGATCGAGTTTCTTGCTTAACGACTTCCATTTCTGGGGAGAATTCGCCAATAATAATATCGGTAGAGAGCACTGCGAATCTGGGACTTCCGCTTGAAGTTCTCAAGGAGGATCAACTGGCAGTTCTCCTAGACACAGCTAGAATCGTCAGAAAATATCTGAAGGTTTAATGAAGAAAAATCAAAAACAAAAAAGAATAACAGAAGATGGTTGGGCTTGTCTCCCATCTTTGTTTTGAACCCGCAAATGCTTGAAATCAAAAACAATAATAATATCTATACAGATTATAAAACAAAGTCGCCCACGTTTGTTCGTGGTAAACTTAAAAACTACTGCACGAATTTTCATGCGGGTTTCACCAATAGATAGAGTGGTTCACAAGGAAGGTTTATGTATATAATTTATCGAGGTTTTGTGTAAATGAGTTGGGACATAATGATAATTGTCGGAAATGTTGGAAAATGTATACTCACCTGGGAGGTTTCATTGAATACGCTGCCTAATGCTTTTGTCATATGAAATTATCGAAAATAAATTCGTCTATAAAGAAATATTTTGTTTTGTTTTTGTATTTACAATATCTACATAATAAAATATATTAGAGAGACAAAATATGTAGGCATAATATGTCTTACTACCCGTGCATAGCCGGGTCGGGTCGCTAGTGTATATATATATATATATATATATATATATATATATATATATATATATATATATATATATATATATATATAGAGCTGGCATTGTAAAAAGCTGTTAGAATCTATAAATAGAGGTTCAAGATGACAATAAAGTCAGTGTTAACCCAGTTATAGTCATTCCAGTCCCCAAATGTTCCTTTTTTTATGTTTTGTTCTGGAAGTATATAAGTGGTGCCGAAACCCAGGAACTTTAAAGATATAAGGTAATGAAAGGGATATTTAATAGGTAGCACTCATTAACTGAGGAGGCCCTGACTCAATAATTGGGTTGTTGCGCCACTGATGATGATGTTGACCCATTAACTGAGACATCAACAGATAAAGAATGAACTCATTTTTTCTTGGAGAACAAGATTTCTTTTCCTATGCAAAATAAAAAAATACATTTAAATATTTCCTTGTAGAAAATATTAACTTGAGGTAATGAGGGGATTTCCTGAAATGGGTGTAATAATATTTGGGCGAAAAGTCGGTCTCAAGGGAAGGGCGGGATAATTGACAAAAGATAGAAATCTGATGGGAAATGTCGGGGATACAAGCCGTCGCTTTAATTGGTTGAGGGGAAATGTTTAATTAAATAATTTGAATATCGCAGCTGCCTTTTATATATCCACTCTCAAAACTTTTCTGATTTTGTTCACACTTAAACTGCTCTTTTCGGAATGTAGAATGCGGAAGAAATATTTCTAATCCTCTTCTGTTATTCTGTAATTCGCTATATTCGTTGTCTGATTCCATATCTTCTGATACATACATATATATAATTTTCTGGATTCTTTACAAAATCAGTTTTTCTGTTATTAAGGTTTAGTTTTATATATGTATATAGACAATATTCTTTTATCGCAACTGTTAGATAATTGGTGCAGCCACACGTGATCACGCTCAACAATTTGTTTTTTTCTCAATTATAAGTAACCACTGAACAAAGACAGGATGAGCCCAAGGATGCTCTCCAGATCCCACAAGCTAAGACAGCCGTTTTAATTTTTAATTAATGCACGAAAATATGTCATTGCAGATTGAGCTTTTACAATATTAATATTACAATTAATTTATAATATTATAATAATTTATAATCTCTAATTTTATGAAATTTGACATTAATTATCTCAAGCTATCAAACTTTTATTGATGGAATTTATAAATATCTTTGTTTCAAACTCTTATAAATACCAACATGGTAGTTAAAATGGAGGTAAAATTATTTTTTAAATGTACTGTCAAAACTCATTTACGTGTTCAGTTTGTAGTTTTACCCACGATAGTAAATTATATTCATTTATCAGCCGGGACCGCACAGTGTTTAGATTATTACGTTCTAGATGGACAAAATTATTTTTCGGCATTTTTACATGTCTTACGACCAATTAATTAATTTGATAAAAAAAATGTTTTTTAATTAATTGCCAGTTTAATTAAAGAGGATTTCCAAGAGAATAAGTAGACAAATTAAAAAAAAATAGAAAGAAGTAAATAAATAAAAAGAATCTGATTCCTTATCAAACCCACGTTAATTATTTGTCAAAAAACGCTGCTTTGATTTTCTTGTCATCTGTCAGAAATTTTGGGGATAATTACCCAGCCTCATTTTAATTTTCCTTTCAGAGACCTCTGTAAGGCTTCCAACATTAAATTTGGTCGAAAAAAAACTATAAAAGAAAAAAAATTAGAGTGTTTCTATTCTTAAAAAAAAAAAAAAAAAAAAACTTTCTTGAAACAAGTACTCTAAAATTAAAAAAAAAATGTTGTACTCGAGTATGCAAGCTATAATGCATCTAATTATTAATAGGAGAGATACATCTATGAAATATATAAAATTTAGCCCGGGTATAAATGGCTAAAAGTCATTACCATACCTTGAAAGTTTCAAAATCCTTCATGAAATTTAAAAAAAAATTGATATGGATTGATTATCAAAAGATTTTTTTTTAATGGAAAAAAATAGCACCTATGAGTACATATTTTACCGATATTCAACAATTCATTCACATGAAATTAGTAGGTAACACTTTAATTTGATGAGGTTGAAATGATGCTTTGAATACAACTGATTTAGTCTACTGCAATGGATTCATTACTTTGGACTCTATCACTTACGCGGCGAAGTGTGCCAGGCACAAACAAATATTAGGTTACTATATTTTGAAGATTTTTTTACAATATTCCAAGAAAATATTTTAGAATTCTAAAGATGACTTTTGTCCACCTAGCTTGTGCTAATCGAAACACTATGGACCGGTCTAAAATTCGGTGAATGATACTAGACGAGTAAAATCTGTCCAATATGTTTTACCTTTTATGGTTTTAGATAAAATCATATGAAATTTTTCTTGTTTTCATCATTAGCTTAATTTCTCAAATCTATTGCTAATTTATCATAACCTCATTGACCAAAGAACGAAAATTTTGTTGTATTAGAAATAAAAAATCCGTCGAATTTAGTGGAAGAAAATTATAAAAAATAATATGCTGGTTCAGGATAGGAATATGATTTTCTACCAGGGCTGCTTCTACTAGCAAAACGGGCTACAAATCGATAAAATACATAGAGCACCCATTCTAAATATTTAGATGACTTAAAACGTGAGAATATCTATATGAAAAAGCCATAATTATAAAATAAAGAATTCTGTCCGATTTGGTTCTACCAATTATACCTCATACATTTTTTCAAAACCGCACACCAGAACGTTGACAAAATTTGCAGTTCCAGTAAACACAAAATTCTTCTACCGTTGGAAGCACCAAGAACTTTATGAATATGGAGCTGGGGAAATACTTAACATGACAAACCCGCAGCCGCCAGCCCCCACCCCCGCAGCAGCCAGGTTAGTGGACATGTCACCACAGCTCTCGTTAGCATATTCCAATCCGATAATCTCTGCCTGTCAGCCACTTCAAAAGCTAAGACAGCCGTTTTAATTTTTAATTAATTCACGGAAAGCTATCATTGCAGATTGAGCTTTTAGTCTCAATTAATTTATATCATTACAAAATTAACTGCATCTTTAATTTTATGAAATTTGATATTATTTATCTCAAGCTATATAAGTTTATTGATGAATTTTAGAAATATCTTTGTTTCAAACTCTTATTAATTCCAACATAGCATTTAAAATAGAGGTGAAATTTATTTTTAAATTTACTCTTAAAACTCATACTTCTCATAATTTTTTTATTTTTTAAAGAGAAAAGATAGGCCCTCGACCGGGATTTGAACCCGGAACCTTAGTCTCACCGTGACATCGCTCTGCCAATTGAGCTATCCAAGGCCCCTCCCGGTCGAGAACAAACCTTCTCTCTTATAGATCCTATAGCCCCAGCGTGCTCCCGCCATTTTAGCGATGAATATAAAAATGACCAATAATTATAAAAAATTATAAATAATAATATGACGTAAGTCAATAAGATCCTAAATTAAAATTAATGTTCAAAGAACTTCATCCTTGCGTATTTATCGCTAAAATGGCGGGAGCACGCTGGGGCTATAGGATCTATAAGAGAGAAGGTTTGTTCTCGACCGGGAGGGGCCTTGGATAGCTCAATTGGCAGAGTGATGTCACGGTGAGACAAAGGTTCCGGGTTCAAATCTCGGTCGAGGGCCTATCTTTTCTCTTTAAAAAATAAAAATATTTATAACTCATAAAAAATGACCAATAATTATAAAAAATAACATTATTTAAGTTAAGACCGTGGAAAAATTCCAACGAAAAGCCCTTAGTCTCCAAACTAAAACAGAAATAGAAAATATCTGTCCAATATTTCGCCCATTCAGGAGGTGGACGACCCCATCATGGCCCACAACCGTTTTCCGCTAAACATCCGGCCTTGCTTCCTAAAGATCATCCCTTTACCAACTTAGTCATTGATCAAGCTCATTGTCAAAATTTGCACGCTGGTCCCTCTGCTACGCATTCCTTTATTCGTCAGCGATTCTGGATATCGGACGGGAGAAACGTAGTTCGGCATCGCCTCGCTAAATGCAACAAATGTTTCCACGTTAAACCTCAACCACTCATCCCCACCATGGGACGCCTACCCCGTGATCGTATCACACCCACATACCCATTTTCAAAGGTAGGAATTGATTACGCAGGCCCTTTTTCTGTATCTTCTGCTCGCATCCGAGGATGCCGCGTAACCAAGGCATATCTGTGCATTTGTTTGTTTCACCACTAAAGCCATTCACCTGGAACTTACATCCGAACTATCCGCCGCAGTCTTTCTAGCCGCCTTTGCTCGTTTTTGTGGTAGACGGGGACACCCTTCAGATGTCTACAGCGATAACGGAACCAACTTTGTAGGAGCTAGCCGTCAAATCAGCGAAGTCGGTCGTTTCTTCCGAGACGTAAATACTCAAGAAACCATTGTTCAACATTCCTCGCGCAAAGGCATTAAATGGCATTTTATTCATCCCAGGGCTTTCTTTCGGGAATCTATTGATTTCGGAGGTCTTTGGGAAGCCGCGATTAAATCTACTAAACGCCATCTCCGTACCGATATGGGTATTCAGGTTTTATCATTCGAGGAATTCTCAACCCTACTTACTCAGATTGAAGCCGTACTCAATAGCAGACCTTTATGTGCGCTTTCATCCGACCCTCATGATCTCGAAGCCTTAACTCCCGAACGCTTTCTTATCTGTCGACCAATAACCGCTCCCCCCACTCAGGACCTATCTGAGGTGCCCATCAATCGCGTGGCGCGATGGAAACTCACTGACAAGATCCATCAGTCCTTTTGGAAGCGATGGACCATCAAATATCCCGCTGGACGGAATCCGCCCCCGAACTAACTATCGGCGCTCTCGTGCTGATCCAAACTGATAACTCGCCTCCTCTGCGTTGGCCATTAGCCCGGGTTACCGAATTGCACCCCGGAACGGACGGTATCGCCCGAGTCGCTAGCCTCCGAACCACTTCCGGCATCATAAAGCGCCCGCATATGTCCTTTACCCTCTCAACGATGCCACTTTCGTGCCATGGGCGGGGGAATGTTTAGCCGCGAACCAGTACGATCCTTGCCTCTCGTATCGGAGGATATGCTTTACCGTCAGAATCAAGGAGAGGGGGAATAACGCTTGGAGCGCCGGGGCACTTGCTGTTTGATCGCCGAGCTGGACTGTTCTACCAGACCTTCGCAGCAACGACCATCGCACACTGCCGCTTATCATTCCACTTTCAAGCCGCTATTCCTATGAGAACGTCCAGGGATCTTAAAGCTTGTCACTCGCCGGAAGCTATGCTAATTGGGTATACATCACACAAATTGTCATTTGTCCCATTTCATTATCATAAGGCCTCAAATCGTCAACTAATGATCGGCTCCTGATGATCAACGTATTACATGGCACGAAGATAATAATAAGTCGCACATATTCGCACCTTTTTGAAATCTTCATTATAACGTTCAAGTCCATTTTGTTGTTAATATATCTTTGGCCATTATGCTAGCATGGAGCATTTCTGTTATTGTTAATTATCGCTCCCATTCATGTTAATCATTTTTTTCTTCTTTTTTTTGTCTTAAATTACTTTTGTTCATTAGATCGCTAAGTTGCATGTTTAGTCTTAAGTTACTCTTGTAGACGCTATTATTAATTTTTATCCTTTCTTACATGTATATTTAATAGTATTTAAGAAAAGATATCTCGCATGTTATTCAAATTAATAAATCAAACGCTTTGTTAATATCTGAGATTTCATTCAAATTCCCGTGGTACTTGCATTTGCTTCCTATTAAATTTTATTCAGTCTAATCACGCCTTAACAGCTTTGATCTTTAAATAAGGAAAGTTAGTACTTTAATCATTCCGGCTTTTCTTTGTTTGGTTTCTTCAGCAATTTATTTTTTTTTTATGATCGAGGGGCTTGCTTCATACATCTGTACATCAGAAATCCAGTAAATATTGTTGGTTTACGACCGAGGGTAAAGGTGATTTGATGAGAATTGTGGGAATTTATTTCAATCCTCCAGTTTTGACACCATTTTTCAAATTCAATGATATGGGTTGAAGAGTACGGGATGCCATAACTGGACCGTACATGGTATGGATAGTATTAGGATGAGTTGGGATGTCAGCTGTATAAACTGTGTAGAGAATTGGGCCAAGGATACTGCCTTGAGGAACATCAGCAGATTGAAGGAAGAGCGACGAGTGGATATTATTATGATTTACAGTGAATGACTTGTAGGAGAGATAGTATTGAATAATGAGTAAGTATGTAGGAGGTAGGAATTTACGGAATTTGTAAATAAATTGGGGTGCCAGACTTGTTTGAAAGCCTGTTCAACATCAAAGAAGACAGCTGGACAATACAATCCATGTTCCAAATATGAGGAAACAACATCCACCACACTAGAAGCAATAGACAACCACATAAAAAAGAGATTTAGAAAATTTCATACTCAACTATTTGATTTGATTGCAGTTAAATGAGCAATAAATTACAACGTAGGAAAGCAGACATTATCTCGAAGTCTAAAGCCCAGGTTACTGCAGGACATCTTATTATAAGTTTTATAATTATATATTTCTTGTGATATTACTACTTTAAATTTATTTTACAGCTATTTTATATATGTAGATTGTATATATATATATATATATATGTCACAATCCACTGTTTTTTACAGTTAACCAAGAGTTATAACGATGTATTTAGTTATAGGTCTATTGTACGAGACTATACCCCCAAAATCAATTGCTATCAACAATAAATAATCAATATTATAACAACCATGTAAAGGCCCACCAGGCCGATCTGGTAAAAAAATAAATAAAAATAAACATCCACCACACGATGACATTGCTGGATAGTGGAGTGGGATGTTCCGAATCCAAACTGGTGATCTGGGATAATGTGATTTGCATCTAGGATGTGGTACAGGATGAGCTTTTCCAGGATTTTACCCATACGTGGTAAAAGTGGGATAGAAATCATATGATTGTAAATTGATTCTATACGCACGTAGCCGAGTCGCATAAGAAAACAGAGATTGCGGCGTTGCCGTACGCATCATAAAAAGTTAATGACTCACTTTCCCCTAATACATATAATAATCAAACAATTAAAAGGTATTATTTGACATTGATATCAAAGTGATAGTGATTTTAAAATTATAACCTATGTGAATGAAATTGTGATTTTTAGTTCTCAGTAAAGCTCATTTTATGATAAGGAATATTTTGTCTCATTTTCACCTTAGAGCTCTAGGATTGCAGTATTAAACAATTATTTCAAATGTCAAAGGCATTTCCATGGATGTATGTATTCCTCATGTAATAAAAGTAAACTAAAAAAATGAGTTTCAAATAAACTGTTATTTTTAGAATGAAAATAATTTAAAATCTGAAGCAATTGAAGATATAATAGATTCCTGTTGTTACTCAAAGCCAACAGGACAAAATTGTGAAATTTTATATGGTTGAAATGAACGTAAACCCTTATAAATTACAAATTTGTCAAAGAGTATGGGTTCTGAGAACCGGAGGTCCCGTTCAAGAAGCAACAGTTGCCTCTTTCATGTCTGTGGCTGCTGCGGGAGGCGGCGAAAAAAATTATGATAAGGTAGAGTTGCAAAATGAGGAAGGTCAAACAATGAGCAAAACAGTATCCGTAGATGATGCTTTCCCAGCCATGCCAAAGTTCCCAAAGACATCCGGGGATTCCAATAAAGAGGTAAAACGAAATAAAGAGGATCATCTATCGGTGACCGACAGTAAAATCTGTCCCACCTGTGGCCTGAGTTTTAAGGGCGATGGAGGTCTCAGAACCCATATAGCAAAGAAATACCCCAGGGAGGCTAATACTAACAAATTAAGGGGCATAATAAATAGTGGCTCAAATGATATGAATGGAGAGGATGAGGCCAATAGCATGAAGAAACGTATCACCGAGTGGTCGGCTACCTTCCAGAAATTCTTGCACGGCAATAATTTCATTACTGCTGAGACTTCAGTCTATCCGTGGGAAATTTTTTGGATTTCCTAAAATACATTAATACCGTGCTACCAGGCCCACAACACCCAACCATCAAATTTTATAAAATGAGAAATAAAAATAAAAGTGAGATGACTGGAAAGGGTGCTGGAAAGGTATCAAACCCGCAGAGATCGAACAAGGCGGACAGGAGTTGTCGGCAAGAACAATACCAATATGAAGTGGCGCAATATAATTATTATAATAGAAGAAAAAAGGTGGTACAAAATATAATGAACGCCGACGCTCCTAAACAATGCCCTGTGAAGGTGGGCGATATCAATGACTTTCAATACAAGAGCCTCTTTGAAAACAAAAATCTCGGAAAACGTGCGGATTACGAAAAATGTGCTCCGGTTCCAAACATAGTCTCCATTGATGTCCAATCAGTTAAAAAAGCAATAAAAACGACATCATTGGTTACATCGGCAGGGCTTGACGGGGTCTTGATCCGCACCATAAAATGCGTCGGTGTGCACATAATAAAAATAATTGGGGAGATCATGCAGAAGGTGGGATATGTTTCAGAGCCTCTTCGACAAGGGCGAACCATATTGGTTTATAAAGGAAAAGGGGATACCAAAAGCCTCTCATCATGGAAACCAATAACAATTTACTCCATTATGCGCGGCGCATAGAGAAGGTTCTGAACAAAGAATTAAGGAAACAGATCACCTTCAGTAAAAATCAAAGAGGCTTTATTACGGGCCTACGTGGAACACACGTCAGCGCTAGGATGATAGACGCGATCATAAAAGATGCCAAAAAAAAGAAAAATGAATGCACGGTAGTTTTTCTGGACGTGGTTGGCGCTTTTGACAGCGTTGGTCATGATCACATCATCAGCTCATTAGAGGCAAGAGGGGTGTCACCAGACCTCAAGAACGTGATAGCGGCTCTCCTTGGAACGAACAGGAATAAGATATGCGTAGGAGCCCACTCGACAAGCTAAATCGATATCCTCCGAGTGCCCCAAGGCGGACCCTTGTCGCAATCGCTTTTCAACCTGGCCATTGACCACTTATACTGCGACCTATGTGATGAAAATATGTCCAAGATTTTTGGTTACAAACTTACGGGTGACCAATAATCTGTGGTCCTCACCGGATTTGCAGACGACCAGGCTGTTTCGGCACGTGACAAGGATGCCGCAGAAAGAATCATCATTAGCGTCCAAAGGATGCTTGCGGAGATTGGTTTGGCTGTCAAACCCGCCAACAGTCCATATTTAATTATGAAGCAGAAGTAGCTCAATGTCTTGAAAGCTTGGGAGTTGATCAGGGCTTCCGAAGCGTGAGAGCTCAACGACAGTCGCTGCGTGAGCATTCTTACGAAGAATGGGCTAATTGCAGATGGCAGGGCGTTGGAATCCGTCATTTCAAGGAGACACCGAAAGCCAACAGGTATATATGCGAGAAACAGGTACTTTCGGGGTCGGAGTGGACCAACGCACTAAAACTGAACATCAATTATGCGCCTCTGCGTGGGATCCCAGGAGCCGGCGGACAGGCGAGAGAAGTTGGGTCCCTCTGTTGTAAATGCGGTAGAGAGTCAGAAACACCAGCCCATGTGCTGGGAAAATGCCCCAACAACTCCCTCCTCATAACACGCCGACACCAGAGGGTCAAACACGAATTAATGAGGCTCCTAAAGGAAAAATACTTCGCCTGCTTTGAGGAGGTCTATTGTATCGACACTGAGGGATCCACAAGATATGCGGATATTGTCGCATTTCCGAAGACCGGAAAGATAGCATGGATGTTTGATCCGACGGTGAGATTTGATAATAATGACCTTGACCAGGCGGGTGGAGTGGAAAGGGAAAAGAAGGAAATATATCAAAAATGCATCCCTTTCCTAAAGGAGAAATTCCGCAAGACCTTCGAAGAGAGAGAGTTCACCGTGAGAGGCCTATGGTTTGGGTCTCGCGGAACGATTCCGAACAGAACATGGAGCTTCCTCGATGACCTGGGTGTCAATGGCTGGGTTGTGGCAGTACTCGCTGAGAATATTATTCTTGACTCCCTGAAGATAATTCACCATCATATATGTAGTAGCTGATACCCCACACGCTAATATTTAATATATTTTCTTTATTTTCTTGTATATAAAGAAAAAAAAAGGGAAGAAAAAGGTAAGAAGGAAGGAGGAAGAAAAATAAATACTGATCAATCCATATCGGACATACTGTAGTTTTTAAGTATGCTTTTGAAACAAACATATTGTAATGTACAGTATGTCCGATATGGATTGATCAGTATGCTGTGTATTACGGCAATCCAATGTAGTCGGACAGCACTGCTGGAAGTATAGCATTTCTCTCTCTCTTCTTTTTAGGATTAGGCATCATTTTTACGATGGATAATTTCCAGAGGTTAGGAAAATATGCAATGCAGAGTATAGCATTATATATGTAGGTGAGGGATTGAATGGCTTTTCTAGGAAGATGTTTTAAGATGTGGATCGTGATGAGGTCGTGTCCAGGAGCTTTACGAGAAGGTAATCGGTGAATAATATTAGATATTTCTGAATGATGGAATTCTTTGGGAGGAAGGGTCATTTGAAGGAGAATATTTAATACTCTTTGTATATATTCATGGTGAGACGGATTCATAATATCAGGATGTGGTTGGAAAGTTTTAGAAAGGAATTGACCGAATAACTGCTTTTTCTTCATTTGTCTCAAATATGATTGCGACAAATCAAAATTCTAAATATGCTGTACTTGTAAATGTCTCTACAATCAAAAGCATTCAGATTATTTCAAATATTTGGTTTTCCCTTCCCAACATATAAAAATTACCAATATATTTGCCTAAGCTCCAAAACTACACCCTTATAAATGTCAAATCTGTTTCGAATTTCTATTAAGAAATTTTAATAGAACATTATTTATAAAACCTGATGTACGAATAATATATAAATCCTAGAGAACACGATATAAAGAATAAGAATATAAATATGAATAGCTAGGCCCAGTTAAATAGAACCTCTTACACCAAATCCTAGTCATTCAATTAACAGTAACCCTCAAAGCTGGGAGAGTCCCAATCTAATTTACCATCATTAAATGGTAATATTACCATAGTGGAACAATCTGTTAGGGTAACTTTATTCCTTAGACATTACAACTCAAACAAGAAATAGAAACGTTTACAAGGGTAGGACGAGATAATATGAAGTAAAAAGAGATAAAGTAAGAAAAGGAGACAATAGGTATAGCGAATGGATTAGGTATGATGAATGGTGAGTAAATTGGAGCAGTAGCCATAGCCATCAGTCACAGGGGGCCACATGCTGCCGCAGCCGTCGTTTCCACCCGCATCAATTTCCAATCCAAAACCAGCCCCCGCCAGTCCCTCAAGGAATTACCATATCTTTTTTACTTTTTTTCTATAGTTTTTTAGAAAAGATAAGTCTATTTAGCTCAAGTGTCAGCGACTAGTAACACTGAAATAAGAACTAAACACAAAACCGCGGGATTCGTGAAATCTGTTTTGTTTTGGAACTGAAGTATACCTGGAAACTTTGTTTGGAATGATAGTTGGTTTTGGGTTTGATTTTAGATTCCAACATTCCCTCCTCAGTGCCAAAATTCAATAATGCAATTTACCCATAGCCGCACGACTGATCTATGATTACAAAGGTAACTATCAACAAACACTTGATGTAATATAGCATCCTCTATGTAAGTAGCCGATGACCTAAAAAGTGTCTTAGTACGTTTTAATTGTTTTCAATACTTTAGAAGGAATGGTCATACTTGAAAAAACAGGAACACAATAATTTATAATTGATACCAGTATCAACGTGTTATTGCTCTAAATGGTTTTACTAATTTAATTACTTGTGTTTCTTCATCTCTCCATTTATAATAATTATTAAAATTACTATTCATAAATTGTGATCGATTCTTTGAAATATATAAACAATATTTCTATAATCTATGTAAATTATATTATTTCTTAAATATACTCTAATACATCTTTTTCATGTAAAAATACTACATATTATTCAATTTTCGAAGAAATTATGTATGTTTCATTAGGTTGAATTATGTTTTCATCAAAATCCAAATCCCAAACATTGGTGATTTCTAGATATTTCCAACAGGGTTTTACAGAAGAACTCTTCATAATAACCAACTCAAAAATACGACCTAATATACCAGTCGTAAAAAAAGAGGCACCGTCAGTTTTTTTTTTTTTTTTTGTACTACCCCATTTGAGGCTTTTATTCGAAAATAATACTCAACAACAAATTAAATATGAAATAAGCCTGTTAGAACCCAAGTTAGAAACAACTGAAGTAATTTTTGATAACAGTATGATAAAAATAGGAGATTCTACAAGAACCCTCAAGACCGAATCTAAGCCAGCCACTAAAGTAAAAACCAGTATAATATCATTTCACAAAATATTTTTTATGTAAACACCTGAATCCATAACATTAACTAATTTTATTAGCAGAGGCATACAATATATATCAAATAAATAAAATTGTCATGTCACAGTGTTAGTAACAAAACTCCTCCGAAACGACTTGACCGATTCTTATTGTGTGTATATATTCAGTAGGTCTGAGAATAGGACGTCTTTTTCATACCCTTAAGTGATATGTGTCGGCCATTATTATTGATTGTGCTTCGATCGTAGCAGTGACGCTTGATTATGTTTCATTAATGATATGTTGTAAGGTCATGTCTGTGTAGTGTAAATCCAAGTTTGCAACCGAAAAAACGGATGGGAAAACTTTTGGTGGCCAAAAAACCTCGAAATTTTCGGAGTTATTTCAGTTTGTGGCCTGTACCTCTTAATTGGTGCATTTTGGAGGAAAAACATAAATAACCATTTTTAAAGGAGATTAAATTTACTACAATTTTAGCCCAACCGCAGCTCTATAGGTATAATAGATTCTGAGTTAAGTTACAATCATAAAATAAATAACTGGAATCTGATGTCTATCAAATATATAAAATTGTCGGGTCACATTCTTTGTAACAAAACACCTCCGAAACGACTTGGTCCGAGAATAGGATGTAAACTATTTTTCATACCCCTAATTGATATGTATTGGCCATTATTATTGATTATCCGTCGATCATAGCAGCGACGCTTGAAGGTGCTGTCTAATTAATAATTATTAATTGATTAAATCAAATAGAACTATGGTATATTTGAACAACGACAAGCTATTCGCTGGTGCTGATCTATTACTATCTGGTGATTTCCGACAGGCATAGCCAGTCATTCCTTGCTCTACTTTTGCTGATGAGATTAACGCATGTTTAAATCAATCGTTTTTTTTGGCGAAATGGCGAAATACTTAGATTGAACTTACACATGCGAGTACAATTGCCTGATCCATCAGCAAAAATATTTTCAAAACTACTACTGGATATTGGAATGGCTGAAATTAGGAGTGTCTTCGCGGATGTGCGGATGGTGTAAAACTATTACAACATTGACCATAAATGGCTATGTAATCGTTCTATTTTGGCAGAGAAAAATCCGACGGAATGATGACGAAACTAACTTTAAATATAACAGTTGTTACCAGGTGATCCAAAGTCCTTTAAATCAATCGATACTATTGTTGATGAAAGCCAAGCCGTAAATTATCCAACTGAATATTGTGAACAACACAATCTTTAGTTGAAGATCGGTTCACCTATTATTCTTCTGCGTAATTTGAATCCACCAAAATTATGGAATAGTACAGGTTTGGTCATCAAAAATATCACCGGGGATGTTATTGAAGTAGCCATG
Source organism: Arma custos (assembly GCA_037127475.1). Lineage (NCBI taxonomy): Eukaryota > Metazoa > Arthropoda > Insecta > Hemiptera > Pentatomidae > Arma > Arma custos. The sequence continues at coordinate 111,330,621 of CM073761.1, read as the reverse complement.
TTGAATGGAATCTTTAAAGGAGAAATCGTCCTGTAGGCACGTATTCCAATGATACCATCAGAACCCATGATACCGTTCAAAATACTTCAATTTGATATATGCTTGGCTTTTGCTATGACCATCAACAAGTCTCGAGGCCACACAATGCCCATTTGCGGTTTGGACCTAGAGCATCTATGTTTCTTCCATAGAAAATTATATGCTGCATGCTCACGTGTTAGTAAGCCATCTAATATATTTTTATTAGCAAATAACAGATTAACAAAAAAATATTGTGCATCGTTTAGCTCTCAATTATATTGAACTAAATAGTTATAATTTAAAAAATATTATTAGCCATAATTAAAAATCAACCATGATATACCTTATTCATTAAACTAATGTTTATATTTTATCAGTTAGGAATTTTGTATATTTATTTATTATGTACTATACTAAATATATTTAATTCATTTTTTCCATTCATTCATTGTTTCTTTAAAATTCAAATTTTAACGATTTTTAAAACTATTACAACAGCCACAGAAACGCATGGCAGGGTCAGCTATATATATATATATATATATATATATATATATATATATATATATATATATATATATATATACTTTAACGTAAAATTAAATTATCCCTTGAAATCAGCATCTATATTTGTGACTTCAAGAATGGAACGCGCATCCTTTAACCCCCTGGTTCTGGTCCAGACCATTTGGTTCGTATTATATATTTGAGTAAAGATACAAGAATTATTGCTTCCACTCGCTACGCTAGCACAGTAGATAAGGAACCATGAAAGGGTCCTTAAAGCTATCCAATCGTAAAGATAGTCCAAATGTGCTGACGATCCGACGATAAGAGGCAATAGGAGTAGGTGTCTGATAAGAATAGCTGGATCAGTTGCTAACTAGGCTCCCGACCGGCTCCTGGAGACCTTAGAGCAATGTTGCTTCTTGCGAAGGCCTAACAGGTGGTTTGAACTAACATTGAGTTATAAAAAATAATTGGCGACGTTTTGGCAAACTATAATAGTTAAACATAGGCAGCGGACCCAATATATTAACGGTTGTTAAACATAATTATTTTTTTTTTAAATTTAATATTAACACTTTATTGAAAAATTACAATCTGCCAGTTATGGGCAATAAGTAATAGTGCTGTGTAGCTTACAGTCATTCCCTAACAAAACAATAATATAAACAAAATAAAATAAATAAATATATACATGCGGAAAAATATATACATGCGGTAACAGAAAGAAATTAATGCGGTAATAATAATAATAAAGTAAAATAAATAATAAAGTAAAGTAAATAATAATAATAATACTAATAATAAAATAAAACAAAATGCACACATTCATACCCTATTTACAATTTGCCTTGGGTCCCCGAACTGAGCTTCTTCCCCAGGAATGAGGGCAAAGCAGGAGTCCGGGAAGCCCCAGCCCCCTTTCCCAGCCGCGTCACTGGCATTAAACGCCAATGGAAGCTGGTTAAGGACGCTTCACACACACACACAAACACACACTCACAGGTCGTGAGTGGAGAATCTGGCCAGTGCCAGTACTCCAAATGACATTACAACAGATCTCGGGGCGATTGCCGGTTTAGACGGCGGGGTGCGTTATATGGATGTGTGGAACTGGATAATGACTGAGCCAGGGGGTTGGGATGACAGGCAAGGTTTTGGTGAAAGTTTGAAAATTTAGTAGAGATGAGGTCGAGGACGAAAGGAATGTTGATCTCTTTATGGAGGGTTTTGTTGGAAATATAATAAGGAGCATCGACAATAGTTCTCAGGATTTTGGATTGAAAGGA